>JAVTVY010026720.1:0-11636 GCA_036873755.1 Hanleya hanleyi | reverse complement strand
AATTTGCCGTATGAAATATAGGAAAGTGATCAGTGATATCAGAAAGCAAAATACCAGAACCCAGATCTTCTTCATGAAAATTTGTGAATATATTATCAATTAATGTAGCGGAATGAGATTTTACTCTAGTGGGTTTAGTGATTTTGGGGGAAAAAAATAAAACTATTTGTATATAATTTTATTAATTCTTTTGAAAATAGGTAAAGTTCGTCCACAGCTGAACTTGACCTGAGGTCATCAAACCGTCATGTGGATCCTTAACATGTGGATGTTAAGGGCTTCTGCAGAGACTGATCCTGAGGTTGATGTTAAAGGAGGCATCTCATAGCAATATAACTTGACAGCCATCTGATTGTAAAACAACAACAATCCTCTGAATTATGAAGTTTATTCAACTTTCATTTGGTAATACTGATTTTTCTTGGAAGTAAAAGCGTAAGGAGAAGTGTAAAATTGAGCGTATCGGGTCACATGTGAAGTATGAAAGGTAGCAGGGAGCAGTGATGTCATTTGGCATCGTAAACTTTGATCTCGAGAACTTTTGACTCCATCAAATTTTCACCTCGTGAACCTTGACTTCGTTAACTTTTAACCTCCTAAACTTCCAACACTGTGTGGAAAAAGCAACAATATACACGCGTAACAGTATTTTCGTTATTTTGGGATTACATTATCTTAGTATAGCACAGATTCGCTATGCTGGAAAATGGTCGAGTCCCATGAGGGATTCGAACCATCGACCACTAGAGTAAGGCACCCAACTAACAGCACTATATGTCGGCGATCTAAACCACTCGGTCGACGGGGCTCCCACAAAAATAGGAGGCAGCAGACCGACAGTCTTGAAAGCGAACATACACTACCCTTCTGATGACCGTAATGACACAGCTCCCAAGCTGAATAGGTAGGAAGATTTTTTTCGTTATTTTTGGATTACACTATCTTAGTATAGCACAGATTCTAGTGCCGCAAATTGATCGAGCCCCATATGGGATCGAACCACACGCGTTTGCTATGCTCTACACAATATCCACTGACATTCAGCTCAATACATGTTTGTTAGTCAAGCCAAACGAAAAAGAACAACCCCGACAAGTGCACGCATCCGGAGTAGAGATTGAAACGGTCAACTACTTCAAATTTCTTGGAATATTCTTCAATAAATGATTGAAATGGACAACTCACATTGACATTTGCAATAAAAAAAGTTGCGAGAAACACCGAAATTATGAATTATATAAATGAGCCAGTGAATAAGAAAATACATTTTGTATTACTCGGTGATATTCCTATATCTGTCTTATTGTAACATCCTCTGGGGAAATACTTATGTTCCTCATCTGAACCCGTTAATATTATTGCAAAAGCGAGTATTACGCATCATCAATTTATCCAGAATGTTTGACCATACATCACCATTGTTTATTAAACTTAAAATCTTACCGATACTCAAACTGAATCTATACGCCTGGTCCGTTCTGACTAAAAAAACGTCCTGTATCATCAAGAATTAATCCCAATTCGCTGTCTGGATTACTTTTCAAAACTATCTGATGTCCACCGCTAGCCGGTAGTAAACCTATTAACGATCTAACCTATCTTATACTATACCTTTAAAATAATAGGACCGCGGGTCCATCATGGAACAAGCTATCGACAATACTTAAATCCACGAATTTCTCATGTTTTTTTTTAAATCAAACCTTAAATCACACCTCGAAATCTAATCTCCAAATATGACATAAGCTAATGTAGATCTGCTAATATACTGACTTCACATACTGTATAATTCTCAGATATTTTTTCCATTTTCTTCTGGTGGGATAAAATACACCCTCTGAGGTTTTATTTCCGGAGATAATACATTGGTTGACTACTACCTCATTTATAATTATTATCTTACTGTATATACCGAACACATGATAAAATCATGTATATATATGTTGGTGAATAAATTCAATTAAAATCAATTAAGATGTAGCCTTGGCATCTCAGCCGCCCTTTTATTGTAGCTGTTCATGCGGAAACTATGAAGTAACCACACGGCCCTACCACCTGAATAAGATACGCTGGTTCGATTGTTTTATCTGCCTTTATCTGCCTTTGCAAAATGAATTATTCTGAAAACAAATTCAATGAGTGTAATCAGGATATGAAAGGCACATGAAAAATTCTAAACCAACTGATAAATCGGAAGAGAGAAACAACATATTTTAAGTCGTTTAATGCTGACGGAAAAGAAATCTCTGCTTGAAAGAAATATTAGACAAATTCACTGAATATAATATAATAAATTCAATGGGCACAGTTGCTTCCCACCTTTAAGAGAAGATACCAAGTGTAGCATTTTACATTATAGACTAATTAGTACCTTCTGATGATTAATGTCGACTTCTCCGCTGTAACTCCCACTGATGTCCAAACTAAAATTACTTCCTTGAAACAAGCTGCATCTGGTCTTGACGGCATTTCCTCTCCCTTGATCAACCTCTTTTTCAGATCTGAAGACAATTTTAAATCTGGAAATGTGACCCCAATATTCAGGTGATCCTACGCTTTTTGTGAACCATAGACCGATTACTAGAGAAACTTACATTAACCACGATGACCGATTTTTTAGAAGCAAATACATGTTAGTTGCTGCTAAAGATGCAAAATACCTTTCCAAAGCGTTTGACACGGTTAAATATGATATATTACTGTCTAAACTGCACCGCTACGGTTTCCGTAGCTCCACAAAAACAAGTGGCTTGAACATTATCTGTCAAACATATTAGAGTGTGTTTCGTATAACAGTACCCTTTCCTCTCCCATGCATATCACCTGTGGGGTTCCACATGGATCAATTCTTGAACCACTTCTCTTTACACTATACATAAACGACATGAATATAGCTTATGACTTACTCCAAATTATCCCCCTTGCTTACGATACAAGTACTGTGTACTCTCTAAAAGCATTGATGATGCTATCAACATTAGGTCACAGGAATTAGAGACACTTCACAAATGCTTATAAAAAAATCTAAATGTATGTTAATCAAGCCAGACAAAAGCGAACGATCCAGACTGGATTAGAAAATGATTAAATATGTGACCGCCAGATAGTTAAAAACGTCCCAAACATAATTTTTAAGTAATTATTAAATGCAAGTCGTATTCAGAACGAGTGAAGGAGCGAATATGAATTCACGTCGTTTTCAACGCTATTTCAGCCATATCATGACGATAGATTCCTATTCCTATTCACACCTGGACATCACACGGGCAGAGTCCTGTTCAGAACGAATACCAGTGATGCCCGACACCAAGCGCTTCATTCTTCGCCAGGTTCACAAGTCAAAGAACTACAGTCACAGTGAGTTGTATAGAGAGCAAGCCTCGGGGACGAAACGTCCACCAGCAAAAACTCACGATATACAGGCAATAATTAAACCCAACATTGAAAAGGTAGTGGAAAACGATGTCGGCGTACTGGTAAGAAATCATATGACCCCACAGACAAATATACTGACTGATTTCTCTAAACACATCACAAGAACCAAAAATGATCCCTGTGATGATTTGTATGACAGCCACGCATTTATTGTAGCTGTTCATGTGGGCATCTTGAATGACATGACCATCACTCATCTGAATCCGTTAATATTATTGCAAAAACGAGTATTACGCATCAACACAGTATCCATGTTTGACCATACACCACCATTATTTACTAAACTTAAAATCTTACCAATACTCAAACTAAATCTATATACCTTCTCCATTCTGACAGAAAAAAAGTCCCGTATCATCCGGAATTAATTCCAATTCGCTTTCTGGATTACTTTACAAAACTATCTGATGTCCTCCGCTAGTCGACAAGAAACCACCAGGCAATCCTATATCGACCTTTTTACGATTTAACCTATCTTACCATATCATAAAAAGGACAGCGGGAATGGGAAAAACTATCATCCACACTTAAAACCACGAATTCCTCATCGTTATTTATGTATGGCAAATCGTTACTTGAGTATGACAGATCACCTCAAATAAGTAACTTATCTGATGTTAATGGATACAAATGGAGGGTATCTGTATGTTTCATATTCACGTGCTGGATGTCCTTCTTGATAATTTTTAACTTTATCTCATTTTCCCAGACCTCATAGTTATCTTGGTGAAACGTCAAGGCCCTCACCGCTCTCCTCCCAATACCGGGCTCTCAGTGGGCCTAAGATGCCCTTCACGGATTTTTCGTCTTCAAAACTGTGGTTTTATGGTGGACATACACAAAAACCGTTTGGTAAATTATATTGAAATACTTACTTTGGTTTGTCCGTTCTTGCTGATCCTTTGCTTGCCTTATTGTTTGTGCATTCTCTGCTATCTGTAATCATAATGGGTAGTCTAATTGTCAGAAAGCAAACTAACAATCAAGAATTATCCTATACGGAACGAAGGTAAGGTGAGGTGTATCAGATTAATTATTATATTCTAGGAGCGAAAGGCAAAGGACTATAACGTTCACTGCTTCACAGATTATACTACGACCATTCTCAAGATTTTTGTATGACCCTACATGAAAATGTTCTTGGGTGAGACAAGGAAAGTAAACTAATCGAGGCAGACATGGATAATTCGAACAACCCCGGGCAATAATGATTTCTGGAATAACTTAAAAACTTTCCAGTTTGGTTTATCACATTAACTAATTAACTAATTAATTAATTAATTTAAGGAGGTTTAATCAAAGGGATATGACTTTAGTTTGACTATCATCTGCTGATTTACATATTCTCGTTGTGCCTCATGAATAATGCCATGAATGAAGTATTAACGAATATGAATCAGCTATTTATCAATTACAAATACTGTAAGCTGGATAAATTAAACCTATACTACTTTATTTGCAAATTGTATTAAATATACGAGAAAGTACCCGACATCCTGTCCAACAATGCATAATTCTATCTTCACCCCTAACACCAGTGAATCTTGTCTGGGTGTAATCACTAAAAAACTAATATATGTGTTGCATGGCTATATTTTAATATGGTAGAATATAGATACTTACTCAGAATCCTGTTGATATCTTGTTCCTTGTAAAATCTTCGAATAAGTCAATTCTGCGTGTGGATACCAACGCAGTCATAATTATATGAACGTTAATTTATCCACTTTGTTTGTTCCAATGTGCGTTTTTATAACACGGCTACGTAGATTTGAATGAGAATGCCACCATGTATTCTGTGCCTGTTACCGCACGTGAATCAGTCTCCCTCGATTGAGCGCTAGTCCGCCTTTTATCACGTCTTTATTGGCTTCTGGCGAGAACAGTCGTCATAGCTTATCAGCACATGCCACCAGCACAACTGGATTTGGATACCAAATCTACAGATCAACTTCGAAAATATTGAGACAGAAATGCCACCTTGCTTGGACTGCCTCCTCACAACAGATCCAGTGTGTTACTGCGAAATTGAACAATACTGGTTGACAATAACAAAGGAAATGAGGCACAGAAACGGCAAGTGAAGCAAGCCATAACTCTACATGGACAGCCCTTCCTGTTTTTGGACTACGACATCTATAGCTGGAGAAGTCCTATGGAAATACAGAGTCTCCTCCTCCTCCTTCTTCGCTTCCCGACTGTCGTTCTTTACTTCCTTAATTTTTCAACAAATTGACCGATTTCTCTCAAAATCGACTAAGATAACTATGGGGACAAGGCAAATGTCGCGTTCCAAAATTCAGGTCGGCATGTCAAAGGTCAAGATCGCTGTGGCCTAAAATTCAGGTAATCATCGAAAGTTCTTGTTCGAGTCGATACATCAGTGAGACGAAATCCAGGTGCTGAAGTTATCAAAGGTCAAGAAGGGCAACAGTGTCACAGGTATTGAAACATTGCGCTATTACTTCAGTCGAAGGATGTGTAATGTGATCAAACCCCACTCTTATGTAGAGCAAAAAAGACAAACTATTAAGGTCGAAAGGTCAAGTCACTGGGGTTTACAAATATCACTTAAAGTCACATTTTTGTGAATGAATGCATTAGTGGGAAGCGATGTCCGGTACCAAGATTGAAGTCAAACAATCAATGGTTAAGTTCGGTGACCGTCAGCAATTCGCTGTAACAAGCAAGTCTCACATATTTCCTTTCAGTGACGTAGTCTATAGTGCCAATTGGGCTCTTGTTACTGATGGTTCCGCTCTTGAGAATTCCGACCCCTCTGGGGCCTCGGCAGTTATGTATGTCTGTGGTCTGGATCTTCAACCAGTCGCCATTAACAGACAGTATCCTTCCTTCCACAACCAGTCTCCATGCTGAAATCGAACGGTATTAGCTGTTGAGATGCATTAGACGATAATGCGGCCACAATATTGACGCAACTCTTATACACACTGACTGTGAATCAGCCTATAAAGTAGTAGGTAATCAAAGGGACGTTAACTTCATCAGACTCTCAATTGAAATATTGAACTCAGTATTGAAGCTGAGTCAACTGAATTGTGAGTTCGAAGTTGATTTGGGTGACCGATGAATTTGCTGATGTGTCTGCTAAGCAAGCATAGGACGCAACTTAATACGTAATTGGCCATCAAGTAAAACTGAACTACGTCAGAAGCTTCAAGTTGGCAACATCAATGGAAGACGCAATTGTGTTGACATCATCATCGTTTCTGACCTACCAGCAGATCTGTCGCTCGTGACTAAGTCCGCCTAAACAGATTGAGAACAGGCACAAGCCTGTTAAGGCATCATACTTTGAGACGTGCCGTTGACCAACAGCCCGGTTTTCGAGATAGTAGGATTTGCGAGTATGACCTTGACGTACATGATACCCATGACTACTTGCTCGACTGTCCTCTCTTCCAGGAGGAATGCGCTAAGATGACAGAGGACACAAAGGGCTGCATTCTTGACCAGTCCACTGTGAGTTCCCGGATGTAGTCCGACACTGAATCAGCTGTGCAAGGAATTCGGTCTCTGTGATTTTGAGTATTTCTGGGGTTTAATTCCACATTTCATCTGTAATATATTTCGTGAACGTCTTTAGACATCTGTGCATGATGAAATTTTGAGTTGATTCGTCAGATTTCCGCTGTTTGCAGCAGTTTTTTCTGTCTCGGCCAGCCCGGCTAGTATATATTTTTTTTCATAAATTCTGTATCAAAGTTGGTCATCTGACTGATAAAATGTCTTTCAATAGTGATACATTCAGTAGTAATTATGATTTTGTAGATATTTTTACTGATGAACTATTCCCATATTACATTATGTACATGAGCACCCATTTCGTTCCTCGGAATCATCCAAATTATTCAGCTGATCTAAAGATTTTATCGCTCTACTCTGTCATATGTAGAAAATCCAACTCTGTGTTAGCAAATTCGTACTGAAGGTGGACATAGTTAACTCTCAAGTTATCGATCAAATAGCTACATTGTCCGGACTAAGTTTCACCTTGACGGCCATCGGACCAAAATTCACGAATTGGGCGTTGGATGACCGTTTAGTCACTCCACGGACATGACGGACAGATCCAGCCCCCATTGAGCGTTCAATACCCTTCTTGCTTTGTGTCCTTTGCCCAGATCTCATAGTTACCTTGGTGAAATATCGAGGCCCTCCGCTCCCCCCCACCCCAAAAAAAAACAATCACGGCCCCCAATGGGCGTAACATGCCATTTGTGAATACTTTTTCTTCTTTTCGTTTACCCCCAGTGACCCTAATACAGTCAGGACGAAATTTCCAGACCTTTCCACCAAAAACTGTGGCTATATTGTGCACACAAAGAAACAAAAGTGTGGTCAATTACATCGGGATACTTACGTTTGTTGATCGTTTGCTTGCCTTCTTGTATGTGTATTCCCTGCTACCTGTAAACATAATGCGTAGTCTAATTGTCAGAAAGCATACCAACAATCAAGAATTATCCTATACGTGACGAGGGTAAGGCGTATCAGATTAATCATTATATTCTCTGAGAGAAAAGCAAAGGACTATAACGTTCTCAAGCTCACAGCGTATCTCATTACGACCATTTTAAAGCTTTTTAGTACAAACCTATATGAAAATGTTTTTGGGTGACGCAAGGAAAGTAAACCAATATCTCCAGAAATGGATAATTCGAACAATCCCGGACAATAATCATTCCTGAAAAAAGGAAACGAAAATCTCTCCAGTTTGGTTTATCACATTTTAAGTTGAGACAAAGAATTTGTTTAATAACCCATCCAAAAAAGGTATCAATTAAGTAATTAATTACTTTGAGGAGGTTTAATCAAAGGGCTATTGCTTTTGTAAGCACACATCTTCAAGTGTGAGTTTGACTATCATCTGCTGATTTACTTTTTTATTCTTGCTGTGCCTCATCAATAATGCCATGAATGGAGTATTAGCGAATATGAACAGGCTGTTTATCATTTATAAATAGTGTACGCTGGATTAGTTGAACCTATACATACATTATTTGTATTAAATAGACAGGATGTACCTGGCATCCTGTCCACCGATGTATACTTTTATCTTCACCCCTAACATCAGTGAAACTGCTCTGTGAGAAATAGAGTATTCGTGCTCGGTAATATAACAAAAATGAGACAGTTTTAGCGTCTTGATAGTAGGACTTTTTATACGCCCGCCAAAAGGCTGACGTATTATGTGATGGCGGTTTCCGTCCGTGTGTCCGTCTGTCCGTCCGTCGTGTTCGATCTATATCTGGGACAGTTTTCTATCTACAGTTCTAATTTTTGGTGAGTGGATACCCTATTGGGGGACGATGTGTCGCGTACCAAAATGAAGGTCAAGGTCAGAGGTCAAAGGTCACTGGCCTAAAATAACAGGAAATCACTGAAGTGTTCGTGGCCGGTCTATATCTGTGAACGTTTTCTTTCCACAGTTGCAATTTTTTGTGAGTAGATACGCTAGGTGGAGACCAAAATTGAGGTCGAGATCAGAGGCCAAAGATCACTGTTGCCTAAAATCAATGATCGCTGACAGTTTTCCATCTACAGTTCTAATTTTTGGTGAGTGGATGCCCTAGCGGGGAACGATGTGCTGCATACCAAATGTAGGTCGACGTCAGAGGGCAAAGGTCAGTGTGACCGAAAAATCAGGAAATCATTAAAATTTCTAATTTTTTGTGAGTGGATTCAATAGGGGGAAATGAAGTGTCGCATACCAAAATATAGGTCAAGGTCGAAGGTCAAAGGTCACTGTGTCCCCAGAATTATTAAAAATAACATTTCTTTGTGTCAGTAGATACATTAGGCGAACACGATGTGTCACATATCAAAATGTAGGTCAATGTCAAAGGTCACGGTCACTGTGACCCCAAAATCGTGAAATTGTTAAAAATCATGATTTGTTTAGTCCATTGAGAAATTACGGGTAGCCGTTTTGTCATGTACCAAAATTTAGATCCACGTCAATAGTCAAGATCACTGTGACCCCAGAATCAAGTTCAAAGGTCAGTGTGACCTAAAAATCATGAAATCATTAAAAATTAATAATTTTTTTGTGAGTGGATTCAATAGGGGGAAATGAAGTGCCGCATACCAAACATTAGGTCAAGGTCAAAGGTCACTGGGACCCCAAAATCAGGAAATTATTAAAAACAACATTTCTTTGTGTCAGTTTTTGTGTCATTTTTGTTTCACATACCAAAATGTAGGTGAATGTCACTGTCACCCGAAAAAAAGTGAAATTGTTAAAAATCATGATATTTGTGTCCATTGAGAAATTACGGGGAGACGGTTTATCATGTACCAAAATTTAGGTCAAGGTCAATAGCCAAGGTCACTGTGACTCCAGAATCAAGAAATCTTTACTTTTTTGTGTCAGTGGATACATTAGGGGGACATGGGTCACGTACCAAAATGTAGGTCAAGGCTGAACGTCAAGGTCACTGTGACCCCCAAAATCATTAAATTCATAAAAATTATGATTTTTTTGGTGTCCATTGATACATTGAGAAGACGATGTGTCGTGTACCAAAATTTAGGTCAAGGTCAAAGGTCAAGGTCACTATGACCCCAAAATCAGGGAATCATTAAGTCACATTTTCCTATGCCTGTCGAAGACGAGGTCATGTAATACGATGTTACGTTGTGTCCATTCATCTATCAACATTTGTTGTCCATGCGATATCTCTAGTTTCAAGGTATGGATTGGTACCAAACTTTGAGTATACCTTACTCGCATGGCAAAGAGGAGCCATACATCAATTTGTCAAAGATCAAGTTCACAGTCCCCCAATACTGAATCAAGCTGACTATATGTGTTAGGTTGGAATATTCAGAGTTCTCTCCCCTACATGTATATGGCATTTGTCCTGTGGAGTTGTCTCCCGTGTTTGAAACCGTTACCTTTAGTTAAACTGTTGTGAAATAAAAACCATACATTTACTAATTTAACGGGGAGAGGGGTCCTTTATGAACTTCATATCTGTGTATTAACTCAAGAACAAAGGTTTACTTCATCACTTTGTTCTTCCTTCATGAAAAATTCTCTCGTCTGAAGGAAATCCATTGGCAGGAAAACTACTATTTTCTTGTGTTTGACCATTGTCGATTTCAGTGTGGGATATGTGAGCTCTTGGCTCTTGCTCCAATTTCAACTAGTTACCAAGTTAAGCTCATTTTAGTTTATCATTCAATATAAGATGTGATATATGTTACATTCTCAGAAGCACTAAATTGTAGACCTTTTTCAGGGTTGCTAGCTACCAATTGGAATCAAGGCTATTAAACAAACTTGAAATTTGGACCAATGTAATTCTAGATATACGGGCGTATATTGAATCCCCTTGGGCTCTTGTTTTAGATGTAATCACTAAAAAACTGTTATGAGTGTTGCATGGCTATTTGCTACATGGTAGAAATATCGATACTTACTCTGATTCCTGTTGATATTTTGTGCCCTGTAAAACCGTCAAAAGATCCAATCCCGAGGGTGGATATCAACGCCACAATAATTATGTGGAAGTCAATTCCCCACTTTGTTCGCGACATGTGAAGGAAAAGTATAAGGTCAATTTGTCTCTTGTTACTGATGGTTCAGATCTTGGAAATCCCGGCCCCTGTGATGGCTCAGCAGTTATGTATGTCTGTGGTCTGGATCTTCAACCAGTCATCATTAACGGACAGTGTCTCTCCTGTCAACCAGCTTCCATGCTGATATCGCCGCGATTGGCCTCTCGCTGCATTACCTGTTGGAACGCATTAAACGCAACTGCGGCCAAAAATATTGACACAACTCTTACACATACTGACTGCAAATAAGCCTTTAAAGCAGTAGGTAATCAGAGAGACGTTAACTTTAGCAGCCTCTCAAATGAAATACTGGACTCAGTATTGAAGCTGAGTCAACTAAATTCTAAGGTCGAGTTGATTTGGGTGCCCAGTCATGCTGAGAGTGAAGGTAATAAGGTTCCTGAGGAAACTCAACACCTAACTGACCATGGCGATCACATACAAATGAATTACGTCAAAAGCTTCAAGGTGGCAACATAAGTGGATGCCCAGATGACCGGACGTCATTGTTTTGGCATCATTCCCAAAGTTTCTCCTAAACACCCTTTCTGTCATATCAGCATATATGTCACACGTGACTCTGAAGTTCGTCTCAACAGATTGAGGAAAAACGC
>JAVTVY010026719.1:0-10118 GCA_036873755.1 Hanleya hanleyi | reverse complement strand
AGCGATGGAGCGATGGAGCTATGCGATGGAAAATCAGAAATGAAAGACGCGATGAAAATGCGATGGAAATGCGATGGAGCGATGGCGCGATGGAGCTATGCGATGAAAAATCGATAATTTTCTCGAGTGTGTGGCGAATTATACTTTTCTCCTGGGGTAATTAAAGAATCAATAGATCCGATATCTCGGCGATGTATTACATGTAGATGCAAATAACATACCATGCGATGAGATACCATTCAGAATACCATGGAAGTATCAATAGTTTCTAAGAAAGAATCTTTCCGAAATAGATTGACGAGGGTAATACAGTAAAATAACTTTATTCTTAAGAAGGTTGATATATATAATTTAAATATTAACTATATACATGAACGTCACAGGACAACTCCGACGCGAACTGAGTTCTTGGAAATCTCCACCCCCAGTTGAAATCCTGCCTATATTAAGATGGGCACTGCCCAAGTCAGAATCAGCAGATTTTCATCAAAAGTAGGTCAGCTCAGACCGTGTTGGTAACAGTCCCCTAATGCACCTTCATGCCAAAAATCAAGGTTCTAATGTCAACGGTTCTCCTTATTTTGCCGACGAAAGTATTCGGGTGGACTGACTGACTGACTGACTGATTACCGGACAATTTGCAATCTGTAGCCTAATTCGTAGGAATAATTCAATCGAAAGGTATATCAAGCCTTGATCATGTCAAGAACACAGTCATAGATATTTTATATTTGTTGGGAAGCCGAACACAGAGCCAGATTTTGAATGATGCTTGTTGGAAAGTAAACGAACATGCGCAATGACTTTTCATCGCATAGCTCCATCGCTCCATCGCTCCATCGCTCCATCGCATTTCCATCGCATTTCCATCGCGTCTTTCATTTCTGATTTTCCATCGCATTTTCATCGCGTCTTTCATTTCTGATTTTCCATCGCATTTTCATCGCGTCTTTCATTTCTGATTTTCCATCGCATAGCTCCAATCGCTCCATCGCTCCATCGCCTTTTCATCGCATAGCTCCATCGCTCCATCGCTCCATCGCCTTTTCATCGCATTTTCATCGCGTCTTTCATTTCTGATTTTCCATCGCTCCATCGCTCCATCGCCTTTTCATCGCATAGCTCCATCGCTCCATCGCTCCATCGCCTTTTCATCGCATAGCTCCATCGCTCCATCGCATTTTCATCGCGTCTTTCATTTCTGATTTTCCATCGCATAGCTCCATCGCTCCATCGCTCCATCGCCTTTTCATCGCATAGCTCCATCGCTCCATCGCTCCATCGCCTTTTCATCGCATAGCTCCATCGCTCCATCGCATAGCTCCATCGCGCATCGCATAGCTTCATCGCATAGCCTCATCGCGCATCGCATAGCGCGACTTTTCATCGACTTTTCATCGCATAGCTCCATCGCTTCATCGCATAGCTCCATCGCGCATCGCATAGCTCCATCGCATAGCCTCATCGCGCGACTTTTCATCGACTTTTCATCGCATAGCTCCATCGCTTCATCGCATAGCTCCATCGCTCCATCGCATAGCTCCATCGCGCATCGCATAGCTCCATCGCTCCATCGCGTTAAATTAGAAATGAAAGACGCGATGGCCCCTCTCGGCCATCATACATAAAGGCATATTTCTCACGGTAGGCATACAAACTAATCCTTTTAGAGTACACAGGAGTGTTCGGGGAAGATGAGGATGCGCGTTTCATGGGTGATCAGATCATATTTACGCCGGGAAATTTGGCACAGTTTGCAAGGTCAAGATATGAAAAATCACAGACTGCTCAATAACTATCAGTAACATCCATAATCTGTAATTCTACACGTGCAATGTCATGTATATGTACATGACAAAAATAGTTGGTTTCGCTTTAGCAGAATCCATTTCAACGGGTTTTTGTGTCATAATAAACTCAAAAATATTTCCTTTTCCGTGGCGATAGGGAACGCCCACACAGGGAGAGCAATCAGATGGCAAAACGCTCGGATTGGGAGAGTATTTGAACCATTATAAACATACCAAATGATATACAATTTGTAAACCAGAGTAATCGTGGATATCCACACTTCGTTGTAAATCTGTAAATTGTGTTAAGATAGACTTCTTAACAAAAGTTAACTATGGAAGTTCTAAGCCGTATTATGCATTCATATTTCTATCGTTCCAGTCCCAAAAGAAAAAAGAAATAAAAGGCGACGGATCACAAGGTCAAATATATTTTTAGGGCTGGAATTGTTGAGTGAAAGAGCGCACACCACAATTTCGAAGGAATGGCCGTCTAATTTGAAAACAGGGAAATCAAAATATATTGACCACAAGAGAATTCTTTCCGTTACAGTTGTTGATATTTGTAGTGCCATCCTGATGGGCATTGTTGGTTCTTACAATGGTCAAATACGAATCCGCGACTGAGTTGGTCTACGAAGTGGTCAATTTGAATTTAAAATTTAAAGGGGTTTTTGACAGCCTCATGCCGCTTTCCTAGGCGTGAAAAACCTGGTCCATCATGCTCCAGCAAAAGACACTGTCTTGTTTGTCCGGCTTTTGTGGTAAATAAAAGCAAAATCTGCTACTTGTACAAAAATAATATTATTTGGAGAAAATATAGTCTTTTGTGGAATATGCAGCCTCCCCTCCTTGAATCATCGGGTAAAATACGCAATACGCTGTCGCGGATGCGGGGTTTGTCAGAAATGGATCCAAACTCCGCACAGCGCATGTTAGGTGAACGACTATCGTCTAGGCTACAAGCACTGCTCGCAGTTGAATTTACCGTTAACAGACTCTCAGATTAGAGATTATTCCTCCAGTACAAACCTTCTTCTATCACTGTAATAACCTCATTATTCATTAATAAAATATCTACGAGAATCTATTCATCAACAATCTACACTGATTTCACTGCTAGCGAGTATATGTTTTTGATTTTTGTTTGTGTTTCGTATGAATATAGTCCATGCGTACGGAACTGCCGTAGTGTGTGATAAAATGGATCCTATTACTAACTGTGTAGGGGTAACAGCTTGTCAGTCGATCAAATGTCGATTGTTTAGCTTTGTCGCTGAACGCAAATCAAAGCGCCGTGTTCAAATTAATTGTTCTAGATATGATAACGGTATACATGTTGCTATAACAGCCTTTCTGTCATTTCAGGCTAGTTAGCAAATAAAACAATGAACCTGCGGTTTGTCACTCCAAGCCTCTCCGCCTACATCGAACGTACTGTTTGGAAGGTCCCGTTTTGAAATCGAGAATTGACCAATCGAAACGCGTCGCCAGTAGACTGATTCAATCAGCTCTGGCGGACCACACGGAAAGTTTAGCTGTTTTATATTCTTCGGAACTGTGCTAGTGCATTCGACTGCGGTCAGGGGTATATTGGACCCCTGTTATGAGGATGAAATGGATCATCTGGCCCAGGGTATTTAACACGTACAGCGAACGTTTGACGGCGGCGACCAGATTGATACACACTAACGTCTTCTGACGTTGTAACGCCAAGAAGAAATATAATTGTTGGAGACCTATATAGATAACAATATCAGACGCTTCTGTTCAGTGGCAGGCCTAGCGAATTCCTCTACGCACGCATCCCTGTTCCTTCTCTATTCACCTAATTCCGTGTGATCGAATGCAGTTCCATGTGCTCGGATTCTAAAACCTGGCATCCGCACCAGACAATCCTTGCGCAATTAGGCGTAGAAACCGGAGAGGCGGGGGATCGGTTTCGAGATGACTGACTGAACGTTGATTGCTATATAGTTTCCACGTAGTGAAGCATGGAAATTATATAAATAATATTCGTACAGTATTTCAAGCTTCAGTTAAAATATTTATGCTTGTCATCGCCAGTGTAATGATGTGTACGTTGTTCATTCATCGATAATTGCTTGCCAACAAATTTGTCTCTCAAGACGCGGTTTTAAGTATAGAAGTGGTCCACTAAGTATCTGAAAGAAACCGCTGAAAATGTTCCAGATCACGGAAAATGGACTCTAGATTTCCAAATTTTCCAAATTTTGCGTGACGAGCCTTTGGTGCGTATTGCTGTGTAGGTATTTGGGGATATTCGCCCCCCCCGCCCCCATCAAATCATCTTCCTACGCCACTGTTGCGCTCGTGAAGTATTCCACGGCTGCGGAAACAATCACTGATCAGCGATACGGATTTGATATTTTTGGAACATCATGATGTCTTGCCGGCATCATTGAAAACTGTTGACCGCTTCTCTCTTGCAGGAAACAAGCCTATGTTTATGTATACTATATGATTGTCTTTTTGAATTTGGTGCTAATAATGTTATATGGAATATGGAATAGGACTTTGGATTATGAACGCGGATATTCTCTAATGGACGACAGCTGAACTATGAATGACGGACTAGACGCTTGTAATTGTACCAGTTGTGCCTTTCCACCAAGCGATGACGAAAATAGCTCTCCGTGCAATGGACAGTTTATCCGAAGTATCCGGCTATTTTCGTCGACAACATTCGCGGGGGGCTCATTCGGGTCAAGCAGACCCAGAAAGACAACAGATATTGAAGAATATTTGTCCATGGAACTTTGTACGCGAGTGAGGAATATTCCAAGAACGCAAGACTTGGATGAAGCGAGCGCAAGGAGTTACGGCACATACTCACGAAATGTACACCGAAATAGCAGGATGGACAAAGTAACTGAGGTGCATTCTCTACTTTATAATATAAACGGGGGAGGGGGGGGGGGGGGGCTTTCTAGGGAATGGGAAGCCCTAAAGCATGGCGCACTGAATAGTCGTTTTATTTCCTCTTTAATCTGAAACGAGCAAAATCCTGCGTACGAGCCTACTCTTGCGAATGAGCAGCTATTCAGGTAATTTCCGTACATTCATGGTCTCTCTAACAGGGTGTTCCACTTCTCCATGACGGCGTGCTCAATTGCGTGTAAAATTGAGACACGTTGTTGTACATTTAAGAACGTAAACTGGGTGAAAAATTATTTAGAATGGGAATACAGAACACAATCTGATTTATACAAACGATATTCCACTCAAGAAATTATGAAGAAGTACCGGTATCTAAATTACCCCATCGTTCTTCGTTATGAGTAGTGATTAAAGGGCAGAATTACGCTTATTTCACCCGGATGTAACTATGACGTCACAACTGGTTGGTTTTGTAACGAGGCTTTTGATTGGTTGAGGTGTAAGTGTGAGGTTGAATTTGATTGGTTGAGGTGTCGTCCCTGTTGTAAAGCAAGAGGGTGGGTGTCGGCCCTGTTGTAAAGCAAGATGGCGGCGTGGTTCGGTGATGTTCGGGTGTGTTCGGTGTGGTTCGGAGCAGTATGTTAAATCATTGCATGTATTCAAATAACATCATGTTCTCATGATGAATATAGTTTATAGTCTCTAACTTACGCCAGAATCCCTTGATTTTGGTACATTCTCACTGCAGTGTTATGATAAATGATTGTGTCTATTAATAGCATCACAGTTACACGGCATCGCTGATTGGTGGGGTGTACTCGGGCAAAAAAAAAGTTCCGGCAAAAAAAAAAAAAAAAAATGTATTCATGCGCGGTGATGCGGTTTGGCCGTGGTTTTGGCGGTGATTCGGTCTCGGGAAAAAGCTTCCGCGGAGAAAAAGTAGTCCTTAGATAAAATGGTCCGATGGGGTCGAGTGAGGTATCAAAGTGAAGGTTAGGTGAAGGAGCATCTAATGGGCTGGGTGTGGGGTTGAAATATCGTCATTCTGCGCATGCGCGGCGGCCGAAGGGTATGAAAATAGCCTTTTTGGAGCTAGGGGAGCCCTTAAGGGTCCGATGGGGTCGAGTGAGGTATCAAATTGAAGGTTAGGTGAAGGGGCATCTGATGGGCTGGGCGCGGGGTTGAACTATCGGCATTCTGCGCATGCGCGGAGGCCAAAGGGTATGAAAATAGCCTTTTTGGAGCTAGGAGATTGACTACTGGTCCAGTGGGGTCGAGTGAGGTATCGATGTGAAGCATTCGTGAAGGGGCATCTGATGGGCTGGGTGTGGGGTTGAAATATCGGTATTCTGCGCATGCGCGGTGGCCCAAGGGTATGGAAATAGCGGTTTTGGAGCTAGGGGAGTCCCTAATGGGCCAATGGAGTCGTATGAGGTATCAAAGTGAAGCATTCGTGAAGGGGCATCTGATGGACTGGGTGTGGGGTTGAACTATCGGCATTCTGCGCATGCGTGGTGGGCCAAGGGTATGGAAATAGCCGTGTTGGAGCTAGGGGAGCCCGTAATGGACCAATGGGGTCGAGTGAGGTATCAAAGTGAAGCATTCGTGAAGGGGCATCGGATGGGCTGGATATGGGGTTGAACTATCGGCATTGTGCGCATGCGCGGTGGCCCAAGGGTATGGAAATAGCCGTGTTGGCAGCTAGGGCAGCCCCTAATGGACCAATGGGGTCGAGTGAGGTATCAAAGTGAAGCTTATGTGAAGGGTCATCTGATGGGCTGGGTGTGGGGTTGAACTATCGGCATTCTGCGCATGCGCGGTGGCCCAAGTGTATGAAAATAGCCGTGTTGGGATGTAGGGGAGCCCCTAATGCACCAATGGGGTCGAGTGAGGTATCTAAGTGAAGCATTCGTGAAGGGGCATCTGATGGGATGGGTGTGCGGTAGGAATATCATTCTGCGCATGCGCAGATGCAATACGGAGGTCTCGTTTGGCGGCACGTATGTTCAAGATGGCGGCACATCCGGTGTCGAAAACTGGCCATTTTGTCGGATGTGGTCACTCAGTGTCGAAAACTGGACCCTGTATGACGTCACTTCCGGGTTTTTCACTAAAAAACTACCTCCAAACATAGAAGAGTTCCACATGTTTCCCCTTACACGTCCGTATGGTCAACCGCCGGCACCTTTTCCCGCCCCGCCCCGCAGCGCGCGCGCGCGGGTTCTCCGGCAGTGTGCGCGCGCGCGCGGGACAAAAGGTCACATCCAAGTGACAATGTTGCGGCATCGATATAGTCAGAGCTTGAGCACAAAAAAGGGGATTCTAGATGAACCTGGGAAAGATGGGCAGTTCCATTTGGACCAATCAGCTGTCGAGAAAAAAAGAGCCAATCAGCGGTCGAGAAAAAGAACCAATCAGCGGCCGAACAATCAGCCAATCGAATTGGGGTACTCACGGTGTGCTTTCGCTGACGTCCGCGCCTACATCCGGGTTCTTCTCAACATCCGGGTATTGTTTTCTGGACATGGATGGGTTAGCTTTGGCTCCATTCTAGGCCAGTGATTGGCTAATACGGTGTTCAAAGCCACTTTCATGCATTATGTTCATAGAACTTATAGTCATAAACTTAATCTATACGTGTTGGATGAGTCTCTTCACTCACCGTATACACGTACCTCAATGAAATGCCCGCTCCAAACCTACACCAAAAAACACGTACTTGGTCTGTGGGCTGATTTCATCGGCTCTCTCTATTTTACTATAGTACTCTTGCATTCTAACCTTGATGGGTTACATTGTGGCCCCATCCTACACCACTGATTTCAGTTTGATTGAATCTCCGCATTGGGCATTGATGCATTATGAATAAAACACACAAGACAGGGTTTTTTGGTGAGATCTCTTTTTCTTTCTTTTTTATTCAGTGAACAACAGCAACGTGAGAACAACCACGTGAAACCTGAAGCCCAGAACAAGGGGCTTGTAATTAACTGAAGCCCAGAACAAGGGGCTTGTACATTGAAAGAACTTAAGCCCAGAACAAGGGGTTTGTAATTAACTTAAGCCCAGAACGGGACTTGTACATTGAAATGATGGGCAGCCCAGTCATAGACGAGTACATCGCGGTCCTCGGCCTTGGGGTACTCGTCAAACATCTGTACGATGGTAGATAAGGGTCTTCCCTGGCATCGATGGTACAGGTAAAACAAGCAATATTGTCCGCACACGCTACTGGCCAGGCTTTGCAACGTTTGACTGTTCCAACACCACGTCTCTGTGCCTTGATCCATGAAGTCTGTTAAATCGGGATGGAGGGGTGGCAGGCCGTACGGGTCAAAGTATTCGCCCTGCTGTTCTGTCAAGTACACGGCCACCCAAATCTTCACCGGGCCGATCCATCGGGTCGGTGTTGAGAACGTAAGCAGCAGGATACATACGGTCTAATGGGAACACATCTCGGGCGAACACCCCTTGAAACACCCTACGTGTCTCTGGGTCATTCCCCAGCACGGTGGTTGTCTGGTCTGTATCCATGTTAGGTGGAGAAGTCACACAGCACGTTGCGCGCCTTGTCCACTTGAATGATGTTGTCAAACTCGGCGTAGCAGATCACATTGACGGTGCTCCGGAGGGCTCGTTGAAAGTGGATTTCCAATCGTAATTTGCCTTGCTTGGCCAGGGCCAGCTGATGGTCGTTCTCTAAGGTGGGGGTCAAATCGAAACAGAACAACGTGTATCCGTTCCCGTAGTCCTCCCGACTGATGAAATTCCCTTCGTCCTGGTTGATTTGACCGTTGGCTGTAAACAGGCTCTGATAGGCTCGAATGAAATTCGCGCGCCCAAAGTTCGGGGTTAAGGCCGTGGCTGGCACCTGTTGTCCATCCACATGCAGGGCCACAAAATTGATGCCGAAATGTTGAAAGTCAAATGGATTCTCTGGGTAGGCTCCGCTGAAACTGGTATTTTCCACACAGGCCAGGATCAATCGCTTGGGTAGTTCCCCCAGGAACAGGTTTTCTTTGTTGGCGGTCGTATTTCCAGCAGACACAGAGAACACTTTGGTTTGTACACGTCGGATAGGGTACTGGGCTGGTTTTGTTTCCAAGGCTTTCATGTGTCCCAATTGAACGGCTGGATTCGGTTTCACTTTTCGGACATACAGGACTGCGTCTTCGATGACAATCTTATAGTCAGCTACATGCGCCTCTACGTTAGTGGCTATCAAGGCGAAGGTCGGAGGCGCCCGTATCAGTCGGATTTTGATGGGGACCTTGTTCAAGAGGTATCGGTCTTGCATGAACATGTCTGCGTGCAGTCGACCCATGAGATCCACCGAGACGCCGTTCGCGGTCAAAGCCTTCCGTTTGCTATATCCCGTATTGTCGTTCTCGGCGCCCATGTGCTCGGCTTTGTCCTGGTAGAATAAAGCGGCTGTCAGTTGAGATTTTTTAGCCTCTCGCCCATGCGACAACAGCGTCTCGATGTAGGCTCGATAGGGGTACGTGTTGGTCGAGTCACTGATGAATTTGTCGCTGAGAAATATATCCACCTGTTGAAACATCGAGTGCAGCCAGAGATTCGTGGGGCCCACCGTTGCTTGGTCGGCGATTCTGGTGCCATCTCCATTGGTGATCTTGGCTTTCACATATAAGTATGTATGGGCTAAATCCACATAGGTCGTATCCGCATTACTGATGGTGAACTCAATGGGCCCTGTTGCATTGATGCTGGAGATCGGGAGATGCTCCACCCATAATCCTTGTTCGGCACTGGTCTGGGTGGGCGGGACGGTCCACAAATCAAATTGGTGGAGGGGCAGGACTCGGCGTGGATCAAGGCCATGTTTTAAGAAAAGATATCCCGGGTCTTCTTCGATGTGCGTCGTCGCTGGGTCGGTCGTCGACTGGTGCGTGATCTCGGTGGGGCAGCTCTTTTATTCCCTACGGTGCGTCGTGCTTTGGCCACCAAGACGCCTCCCGCTTCTTTGGCCCGCCGTTTCAAGGCTTCTTTGGGTGCCGTACCCCCCAACACATCACCGGCCACTTCCAGTCCACTGCGTACCGCTTGTTTGCCGATTGCTTTCACCCCACGCGTCACCAAGGGCAGAAACGTTTTGACGATGCTCCCGAGTATGTTCCCCAGTCCATGTCCACGTTGCATGCGTGCACCACTAAACACCGGAAAGCCACCCCCGGCCTGTTGGGCATAATAGTCCATATAGCTGCGTGCATCGCACTCGTAAGGCACCTTCATTATGCAAAGTGGGGAGCACGTGCTTGTCGAAAATTAAGTGTCAGCACCACTTTCCCGCGTTGGAATGCCACCGGTCGTCCCGTGTCATCTCTTATATCCACCGTGATCGTGTTGATGTGGGTTTGTCGTACAGGCAGGTAGAGCATGTGGGTGAAACTGTGGGTGACTTGATCG
>JAVTVY010026718.1:0-10127 GCA_036873755.1 Hanleya hanleyi | reverse complement strand
CCCCCCCCCGTTGGGATCCTGCATATATTAAGATGGGCACCAGTGATTTTCATCAAATATAGGTCAGCTCAGAACTTGCTGGTAACAGTCCACTAAATAATGCACCTTCATGCCAAAACTCAAGGTTCTAATGTCAACGGTTCTCCTTAGTTTGCCGACGAAAGGATTCGAATAGACCGACTCACTCACTCACTGACTCATTACCGGACAATTTGCAAATGAGAGCCTACTTCGTAGGAAAATTATGTACATATATTTTTTCTTGTCGTTACATTAGAACACAATTATTGTTAGGTCCTTTTTATTTTTTTTATTTTTTCGATTTTCAGCCACACCACGTTTTGGCCTTACCGTATCATCTCCTTTTCACATGCGGGACAAAATAATCACATTTGTGGCGGTGTCACATTCAGCATATCGGTAATTTTCACGTTTAACGGTTCAACCTAATATAGGATATACAAGAGTTATATTTATATACATGTACATCGCTATGTTCCTGAACAAATGCAACAAAACTACATGCTTTAGTGCACAGTGCATTAAATATACCAGCGACATGCTGATGCTTTTATGTTCACGCCTATTCAAAAAGTATAATGTGTAAAGAAACGTCTCGGTCTTGATATGAGAGCAGGAATGAATACATGAATAGAATTTGAGCGAAATGGCTCAACGATAACATCAAACCTGTCCGGAGAATTTACAATTAAAGGCAAGATACAAAACCAATATCTTGCGTTAGAGAGTTTATACATATGGGGTATTAAAACTGGTCTCACTGAGATGCTTTTGCGAAATCTGTACAAAATCTGTACATCTGTGCTAGTTACCGTAGGGGAAATCGGGCAAGACCCCTTACATTCTTTACTATTCACAAATTTAGCCATATTTGTCCTATTGCAATATGCTCCGGGGTAACACGTATACCGTACTCCACACATCTGAAACCATTTGAAACTGCAGAAAAAAGCTATACAATTATTTACATTTTCGTCTAAATATGAACACACCACTCCCCTATTTCTTAAATTGCGAATATTACCGCTGGAACAGTTTTTCTCTTTGTTGATAAATTTTGCAATCATTCGGAATTATTTGCCAATCGTTTTTCAGTCATATTTTATATTTTAAGTCCACAGATATTCAACTAGACCAGCAAGTCAAAATTTATGTCGTCTGACCTATCCTTTTTTACTACTGAAATTAAAGACCCTAGAATATGGAATAAACTGCTTCATGCATTAAAATTATGTACCTACATTTCCGTATTTAAATCTCGTCTGAAGCCTCCTTACCTAAGAGGAACAACTGAAGCTTTACGAACTTAGCTCTCAACGATTTTCCTGGTTCAACCTGACGTAAAAATAAATAGTCATTGAAAGATGGAATATTAGTTGTGCGATTTTTTGTGTGGTTTTTGTCGTTTTTGCTTTTATGTATATATATAAACAGATATATTGCTTCATGAACGTTTCTGTTACTTTATGAACGTTTCTGATACTTCCATGTTTCACGTTATTATCTACAACCTTAAATATATATCATTTTGGGTTATAACAAGCATATTAGATGTAGCATATGCGAAGCTTGTTGTAACACCTGATTTCGATTTCAGCCTGATATCAAAGTATAGTTTGGTCAGAAATGAAAAATTTATACTCAAACCACGCAACTGATTGGCCTAATGATTTGGCTAAACGTGCTTACTGATTGGTTCGATTTATAGAAAACCCCTCGAGCTATTTATATCCAGAGCTGCTACGGGTACTGCTACGAAGTCAGTGTATCGATCCTATTGGATCAATCGATACACTTGCTCATGAGGATGACTCGGTGTCCTCAGCGAAGCATTGTAGGCAAGTAGTATATAAAGGCTAAATTGTGTCGGATTTATGCAAATTTGTGGCGGTCACGTGGCGGCTCTCGTCCATCAGAAGCGAGTATTTCAAATCCGAGGATGACCTTTCCCACCTCCAACACAGAAGAGTTCCAATCTAGGGGGAGGTAACTCTGGGTCACTATAGTTCCGGCAAAAGGCCCCTGGGCATATATTCTTCCGCCGTGATGTGGTCTGGCGGTGATGCGGTCGCGGAAGAAAGCTTCCGCGGAGAAAAAGTATTCCCTAGACTTGAAATACGCTGCATGGTGCGATTGGGTCGAGTGAGGTATCAAAGTGAAGCTTATGTGAAGGGGCATCTAATGGGTTGGGTGTGGGGTTGAACTATCGGCATTCTGGGCATGCGCGGTGGCCCAAGGGTATGGAAATAGACGTTTCGGGATCTAGGGGAGCTCCTAATGGTCCAATGGGGTCATATGAGGTATCAAAGTGAAGCTTGTGTGAGGGGGCATCTGATGGGCTGGGTGTGGGGTTGAAATATCGGCATTCTGCGCATGCGCGATGGCCAAAGGGTATGGAAATAGCCGTTTTGGTGTCGAGGGGAGCCCTAATGGTCCAATGGAGGCGTATGAGGTATCAAAGTGAAGCATTCGTGAAGGGGCATCTGATGGGTTGGGTGTGCGGTAGGAATATCATTCTGCGCATGCGCAGACGCAATGCGGAGCTCTCGTCCAATCAGAAGCGAGTATTTCAAATCCGTCACAGAGCTATCAGTCAATCAGAAGCGAGTATTTTGACTCGGTGCATTATGGGCCATATCCAAGATGGTGGCACGTATGTTCAAGATGGCGGCACATCCGGTGTCGAAAACTGGCCATTTCGTCGGGATGTCGTCACCTAGTGTCGAAAACTGGACCTTGTATGGGTCCTGCTAGACGTTTTGGAGCTAGGGGAGCCCCTAATGGGTCGATGGAGTTGTATGAGGTATCAAAGTGAAGTATATTTCAAGCATGGGTGGGTGCATGTAAAATTTTTCCTGAAAAAATAGGGAACACGGACTTTATCCTAAATTACGTGAAAATGCCTATATGGGGTATGGGGGTATAGGACCATCCTAGGAAACCTACTTCTCGACATTTGCGGCATAGGTTGTGGGGTCTCGTTTTCTTAGTCTCGTCAAGACAAACATGATAGGAAGTGTCCCGGAGCGAATCGGTGAAATTTTTGAACAAAGTCACCGAGACCCATATAGACCCATATAGTCCCATACTGGGGATATAGGATCAATGTTTGTCCCCCTGGAAAACGTACTTCTATACATTTGCGGTAGGGTTGTTTGGATTTGTTTTTCACGTCTCGTCATTTAGAACATGATAGGAAGTGTCCCGGAGCGAATCGGGGACATTTTTGAAAAAGTACGATATAGCCCCATATAGACCCATATAGACCCATATAGTCCCATACTGGGGGTATAGGATCAATGTTTGCCCCCCTGGGAAACGTACTTCTATACATTTGCGGTAGGGTTGTTTGGATTTGTTTTTCACGTCTCGTCATTTAGAACATGATAGGAAATTTCGCGGAGCGAAACGGTGAAATTTTTGGAAAAAGTCACCGAGGCCTGGGTAGGCCCATAGCTATGGGTGTATAGGCCCATACGGGGTGGACGTATTGGGGTAGAGTGAGGTCGATGGGGTCGAGTGAGGTCTTATTTTGAAGCTCTCGTGGAGGAGCACTTGACTACACTAATGGTTCGTCCGTGTTCAATAGTCTGCGCATGCGCAGCCTGGCCGAAGTATAGAAAGCAGGCATTTTGGGGGGTATGTGGGTGTGTGTTTGGGGGTAGAGATGGGCTATTCACGGTTCGAATGGGTCGTGTGGGTAGTCAGAATGGCGTATTTTTAAGTGCAAGTCGCGTCAACCTGCGCATGCGCAGCCTGGCCGTAGTAGAGAAAACAGGCATTTTTAGGGTATGTGGAAAGGATCCCATCATCAGAATCTGTCCGTCATCTATTTGACCCAGAATCTCTTTCCTCAAGGGAAGGCGTCCAGAGATATTGCCTTGAACTACCAATACTTTGTGTTGTTCTCCAATCTTGGTCCGAATGCGTCGTATGAGGTGTTATATTGTAGCAACGCCCGCCAACGCCAAGCTTAACGCTTCAACGCCCTGGTGAAATAGCTCAGAAGTTCTGATTTTCTAGATATTCCATGGAATTGACACCAATTCATCGAAATGCAGTGACGCCCGTCAACGCCCGTCGTTACGCCTTAACGCTCTTACATAACGCCTTGACGCCATGATATAGACCGGAGAGAGAACAACAACAACAACAACGATGACACATGAGAGAACGTCAACGCTTAGCTTAACGCTTCAACGCCCTGGTGAATTAGCTCAGAAGCTCTGATTTCCATGGAATTGACACCAATTCATCGAAATGCAGCGACGCCCGTCAACGCCCGTCGTTACGCCTTAACGCCCATCTCAACGCCTTAACGCCCGTCTCAACGCCTTAACGCCCGTCTCTTAACGCCTTAACACACTTTCTTAACGCTTTAACGTCGTTTAATGATGCGTTCAAACAAATGTTGCTTTTGTGCTATTGCTCTGACATACGCCGCCATTTTGGAGCCGCCATGTTGGATCCGCCATTTTCGAACCGCCATCTTGGATATGTTCCATAATGCACCGGGTCAAAATACTGGCTTCTGATTGGACGAGAGCTCTGTGACGGATTTGAAATACTCGCTTCTGATTGGTGTACGTCGCTAAAGGTGACCGCAACTGACCTTTGACCCCGGCGCCCAAAGGTTTCCACCGCGGTCTATCTAGTGATCTTGACCTCAGATAGTCAGCATACGTCCGTGGAAAGTGATGCAGAACCTGCCTTCTGGGATCGTATTGTGACAGCAGCTATCAATACTCACGCTGCAGCGATTGAGGACGCCGGAGAGCATAATTTACAACAGACGTACACCCAAATGCGCCCCCGCATCAGGAAAACAGCCATGGCGATCTATGAACAGTATACCTTACTACCGCTTGAAATGAAAGGCGATCCCACGCACAGGTCCATCATGAAGACCAAGCGTCACTTGGAAAGAGGCTATGGGGCTACCACCCACCGAGGCCCTGGAAAATGCGATCAGAATGCGCAAACAACTGTTTCAGGACATGCTGCCCGAAGAATATCCAGGCCTGTCCGACGATGATTAGAATAAACGGTTCAGAGCGAACATGGCCGAAGATGGAACTTGCCGAAATGGCGACTTCTGATTGGACAAGAATACATCTAACGGCCAGGAACGAATATGAAACATGCAAATGGTGGCCTATGATTGGGCAAGGGTCTTTTTGAGTTGTAAACATACCCAACGCGGCTCCCCCAGCGTGGGTATGATGTGACATTGGGGAAAATAAACTATATGAAAAAACTTCTTGTTGTTGTTGTTCTCTCATGTGTCATCCTTGTTGTTGTTGTTGTTCTCTCTCCGGTCTATATCATGGCGTCAAGGCGTTATGTTAGAGCGTTAAGGCGGGCGTTGAGGGGCGTCACTGCATTTCGATGAATTGGTGTCAATTCCATGGAATATCTAGAAAATCAGAACTTCTGAGCTATTTCACCAGGGCGTTGAAGCGTTAAGCTTGCCATTGGCGGGCGTTGCTACAATAGAACACCTCATACGACGCATTCGGACCAAGATTGGAGAACAACACAAAGTATTGGTAGTTCAAGGCAATATCTCTGGACGCCTTCCCTTGAGGAAAGAGATTCTGGGTCAAATAGATGACGGACAGATTCTGATGATTGGATCCTTTCCACATACCCCAAAAATGCCTGTTTTCTCTACTACGGCCAGGCTGCGCATGCGCAGATTGACGCGACTTGCACTTAAAAACACGCCATTCTGACTCTATCCCACACAAGTTTCACATTGATACCTCACACGACCCATTCGAACCGTGAATAGCCCATCTCTACCCCCAAACACACACACCCCCCAAAATGCCTGCTTTCTATACTTCGGCCAGGCTGCGCATGCGCAGACTATTGAACACGGACGAACCATTAGTGTAGTCAAGTGCTCCTTCACGAGAGCTTCAAAATAAGACCTCACTCGACCCATCGGATCATTAGGGACTCACCTAGACCCCAACACGTCCACCCCGTATGGGCCTATACACCCATAGCCATGCAGTATAGGCCTATGGGCCTACCCAGGCCTCGGTCACTTTTTCCAAAAATTTCACCGTTTCGCTCCGCGACACTTCCTATCATGTTCTAAATGACGAGACGTGAAAAACAAATCCAAACAACCCTACCGCAAATGTATAGAAGTACGTTTCCCAGGGGGACAACCATTGATCCTATACCCCCAGTATGGGACTATATGGGTCTATATGGGTCTATATGGGGCTATATCGTACTTTTTCAAAAATTTCCCCGATTCGCTCCGGGACACTTCCTATCATGTTCTAAATGACGAGACGTGAAAAACAAATCCAAACAACCCTACCGCAAATGTATAGAAGTACGTTTCCCAGGGGACAAACATTGATCCTATACCCCCAGTATGGGACTATATGGGGCTATATCGTACTTTTTCAAAAATTTCACCGATTCGCTGCGGGACACTTCCTATCATGTTTGTCTTGACGAGACTAAGAAAACGAGACCCCACAACCTATACCGCAAATGTCGAGAAGTAGGTTTCCCAGGATGGTCCTATACCCCCCATACCCCATATAGGCATTTTCACGTAATTTAGGATAAAGTCCGTGTTCCGTATTTTTCAGGAAAAATTTTACATGCACCCACCCATGCTTGAAATATACTTCACTTTGATACCTCATACAACTCCATCGGCCCATTAGGGGCTCCCCTAGCTCCAAAACGTCTAGCAGGACCCATACAAGGTCCAGTTTTCGACACTAGGTGACCACATCCCGACGAAATGGCCAGTTTTCTACACCGGATGTGCCGCCATCTTGAACATACGTGCCGCCATCTTGGATATGGCCCATAATGCACCGGGTCAAAATACTCGCTTCTGATTGGCTGAGAGCTCTGTGACGGATTTTAAATACCCGCTTCTGATTGGACGAGAGCTCCGCATTGCGTCTGCGCATGCGCAGAATGATATTCCTACCGCACACCCAACCTATCAGATGCCCCTTCACGAATGCTTCACTTTGATACCTCATACGCCTCCATTGGACCATTAGGGCTCCCCTCGACACCAAAACGGCTATTTCCATACCCTTTGGCCATCGCGCATGCGCAGAATGCCGATATTTCAACCCCACACCCAGCCCATCAGATGCCCCCTCACACAAGCTTCACTTTGATACCTCATATGACCCCATTGGACCATTAGGGGCTCCCCTAGATCCCGAAACGTCTATTTCCATACCCTTGGGCCACCGCGCATGCGCAGAATGCCGATAGTTCAACCACACACCCAGCCCATTAGATGCCCCTTCACATAAGCTTCACTTTGATACCTCACTCGACCCAATCGGACCATGCAGCGTATTTCAAGTCTAGGGAATACTTTTTCTCCGCGGAAGCTTTCTTCCGCGATCGCATCACCGCCAGACCGCATCACCGCGGAAGAATACATGCCCAGGGGCCCTTTGCCGGAACTATAGTGACCCAGAGTTACCTCCCCCTAGATTGGAACTCTTCTGTGTTGGAGGTGGGAAAGGTCATCCTCGGATTTGAAATACTCGCTTCTGATTGGACGAGAGCCGCCACGTGACCGCCACAAATTTGCATAAATCCGACTCAATTTAGCCTTTATATACTACTTAGGCATCTACATCTGGGGTTCTCCTTAAAATGATCTTGGCCTACATTTGTAGGTTATGAGGTCAACATGCCGAGCTCTCAGAGCCTCTGACCCAATAGTATCTAATATGAGCCAATTCTGAAATCATTCATGACAGTTTCGAATGTAACTTTATATTAAAGGGTCATTTTTGCAAACGTATCTGCAGCACGTGAGGTTTGACGATGGTGCTCGACTTATGACCATCTGTATCCATCCTCTGTCGTGTCTGATATGTATGGCAAGCCGTTTTGGTATTTATCCGTTTACTTCGGATATGAAAGGTTCTTTTTTGACATCAAAAAAATATGCACCGTTTTGGTATTTTTTCATAACAAAAGATCTATTTTCATATAAAACATTTGATCTTTGATATAAAAAAAAACTCTTTTTTATATCAATAAAGAATTTTGCTATAAAAAAAATTTGATATGGAATCTGAGATCAAAATGTATTTTTGATATAAAAAAAGAATATATTTTTATATCAAAAATAGATTATTTTTTTAATCAAAAATGATCGAATGAATACCAGAACGGCTGTATCCATAGTTTGTCGTGTCTGTACACGAGTGACCTTGAATTATTTCACCAAATTAAACAACGTGCATAGTTTTCACTATATTCACAAATTTCCGAGGGATGACAAGAACTGAGGGGGTAAAATCTCCCTGTGACTTATTGAAATTAAAATGGGAAAGTGTCCTGCAAACATAGTGCATCTTCCAATAAAATATTCGTTGTGGAGTTTACGTTTACGAGAGATATTCATTCTACATATGATGTGTGGATACGTATAATTCGTACCAGTCCTGCACGAAAGCGCGTTGTGTACAGCTACATTTATCGCTTAAAAATAATTGTCAATGAACGAGAGATAGAGATAGATTGATTCGCCATCTCATTATATTTCAACGCAAAAGGGAACGGAAGTTATTTCCTTATTCCTTATTCCTGTGAAATGTTCACAGATTTTACCACGACCCATTAAAAATGTTCTCAATAGCACACATTTTGTAATCTCCTCAAATTTTGCAATCTCCTCAAATTTATATTCACAGCGAAGAAAATTTATTAGAGAAAACATGGTCCCATTCGTGTTATGAAAGACAATGGTTGTCGAAATACATCGATTTTCATGAAGGTTTCTAACTTCACATAGCGCGATTTAGAATATCGAAACGGGAATAAGGAATAAGTAAATAACTTCAGCGACATCAGCGTTCATTACGTGAAAAAAAATCTGCAGGACAGTTCCTTTGATGTCAGGGAGGAAATGACATAGAGGCCTATCCGAATCAATAAGAACCAAGGATACTGACATCTGAATTAAAAACAAGCAGAAGCGATGAAATAGACGAAAGATTGCGTGTCTCAAAAATTGACTTAACTGTGGCCATATTCGAAGACGTCATGAAGCTCATAAGCATAACACGATTGATATTCGTTTTATGCATGGCATATATGCTCTATATCCTGGTTTTATCACAGATCATGACGGAATGCTGATTATATTAGGCCAACTAAATTGAAGAAAGTCCAACAAGCGTTTTGTTTTGGACTAAAATATCTAAATTCATGACTGAACTGAAGGATTTCTTAAATATCGATAAATACGAAAATATATTTATCGGGCACTCACCTTAATCTTGAACAGCCGCAATAGTTTCAACAGTCCGGCTTAGGCAAAATGGTGGATTTCTAAGACTCTGCAGTCTCGTTTGGGGACACAATTATTTAATCTGTACTCCATTCAAATACAAAGGAAGTTATGCAGGATCGAAAAAAAATGGAAAGTAATTCGGAGCCTTATCGTCGCTCATCAAATGACCTTTTGTACACAGTGGGAACAGAATCTCATTGAGACGTCTTCAATCGTGACATGTTTTCGAAAAGTGCATTCATGCTCGTCGAACACACACGCCCAGATTCACATTCACTTTATCGGGTTAAACAAGCCTAAATATCAAATCTGTCTAAAAAATCGGGCAAGCACTGTACGATAACCTGGTACTTCGAGATGAATCAGTCCACACCTCCGAAGTAGATTAAAAACACCATCTCTAGCCATGGTTCGTCCGACAAATCCGTAGTACCCTAGTTGTATATGGGCTTGGCATAGCTATAAGGGCAGGCGTAATTTTTAGGACTGCAAAATCAATTTCACGACAGTAGTAGTGTTACGTGATTACGAGTCTACTTGACCTACTTTTTTGTTCCCCCCGGTGGAGGATTGAGGAGGAACTTGGAGGTCACGGGAGGGAATTCCCCAGTGGGGGTTTCCCCATGACGATCACGTGATCAAGGCATGTCTAGACTTGTTCTGGGTTGTACAGTTATGCCATACGGAGGATGGGTACTAGTATTTCGCTGACGTCCTAGTAATAAACATAATCTATAGGTGTTGTGGCGGATTGTGGTGGTGGGTGGTGGGTTTAAGATGGCGGCTTGTG
>JAVTVY010026717.1:0-10920 GCA_036873755.1 Hanleya hanleyi | reverse complement strand
TTTGATGAAAATTTGACCTACTTAGGTGACCTATAACATTACGCTTGGACCCCCAAGTCATCTTCCTCACCTACTTCGTAGGTCCTGTGACGTTAGTCACATTACGCATGTAAATAATTACTTTCCTAATTATTCCTCGCAAAACTTTTAAAAATTACTCTTGACTCATTCGAGTTATATGCAGCCAAGAGATCGACGAGACAGCATTATATTCTAATCATCCGAACAAAGTCATCCTTTCTGTCTGTTCGTTCGTATGTCCGTCCGTCCAATTACTATACAAAAACATTTCTCGAGTTTCTAACCAAAATAACTTACCACGAAGGATCTCTTTGCATTATACAAAACATTATCCTCGTTCCTCACCCCTTCGATTTTATCGGGCAGATTCCGTTCCATTAGTCATATCTCTCTCGTATCTATTCTCAGCAGTGAAAATAAACAGCGTATTCTGTTAACATTGATTAGATAGTGTCGATGGCGTCTTTGATAAGGTACCACACATTAACGATCAATCAAATGTCTTACAACCCCGCTAAAGTAGATGTTTGCCATGTAATGACTTTTTCGCAACCGATAGTCTGGCCCGATCAGTCGGAGAAAGCGTGTTCGATTTTCGATCAATTTATAACCAAGTGCTTGTGTGTTATTCTAACTTCTATCGTCTCTTCCTCTCTCTTTCATTTTCAATAGCTCTCAACAGGAAAGGAAGAGAATTCCGCCAGGCTCCATCCGGAGATAAATAAACCAAGGAATTGTTGGAATTTCGGGAATTCGTGGATGCGGATCGGGTATTGACGTGGTGTTTGGACTTTGTTGACCCGTACATGCTCTATGCATTTCAGAATATATATTTCTGCGATCTTGTAAAAGCTGTTATGAACTGAACTTTTGAGGGTTCGTAAATCGAAAACACCAATGCATACATGCTACTAGTAAATGACCAAAAGGCCAGTTCTAGGGTGATGGTATGCTTCGTGGAATTTCCATTAATGGAAAACCAAGTTTTCGGTGTGACCATCTGAAAATTGTTTCAATTATGTGGCATTATTCCAGTTCTACGCGTGTTGTCAACATTTATGTAAACTTCACCATTTCGATACATTTTAAGCTATGTTGAACGCTGTTGGAGGCTTTTAGGAAAGGCGAGTTCTAGCAACACGAGTTGACGTATGTAGGAGGAAAGACTACAGGATAGAATCAAACACTCACTTTGTTCATATCACCTGGTTCGAGAACATCTCAGAACCAGTTTACTGTTTACGAAAGCTGAAAAGGGTGTATTTTCAAACTCCTTTGAGTAAGAAGCCATGATTGGTCAATGCCGAAACATTACACACTATGACCTGCTCTCTTACGAGCTTTCTCTATGGTCGATGATTGGCGTGAACCCCGACAATGTTCAATTGCTTGTTCACAGCTCCAGTCTGATCGGGTCAACAGGTCGGGGAAATGTGCCTCTCCAATTTTGGAGGTAAAAAAGTTCGTTTTTCTTGAATAACTCAGAAAATATGAACAAAATAGCATTTTTTTTCTAAATGGCGCTTAAATTGATATATTTTCACATTGGTTTACGTGCTTTTGAAGAAATTGTTGCCAAACTACTTCAGGAGATAGAAAGCGGTCTGTTATTTTTTCAAATTGTCATTTCAACACGTTCGAACAAGTTAACTATAAATCCTATCAATGGCAAAATGTGTTAACATATGTAACTATATATCAATTTGAGCGCCATTTAGAAAAAAATGCTATTTTGTTCATATTTTCTGAGTTATTCAAGAAAAACGACCTTTTTTTACCTCCAAAATTGGAGAGGCACATTTCCCCGACCTGGTCAAGCAACTAGTGTATTTCGGATCATTTAACTGCAAAAGACAGCTTATTGATATCAATAAAAGACAGCTGGCCAATCGGTTTCTCTGTACGGATTTTATCAATGCATCATAGGTCAGCTCTTCCTGTAGATAAATCATTATTCTCTTAATATTTCCACAATACGGACACTTCGATCGAAGCAATCCGATACTTTAATATTTCTACACGAAATAAATTAATTCCCCAGCACAAAAAAATCAACTTCGGACGGAAGAAAATAAGCCCCGCGAGTGGTAATCCCACGAAATTGGAATATATAACGGGTTTTCCTTGACAAAATGCTGACGTCTATTTGACGTTTAAAGCGCTAACTGCCGATGTTTCCCCTCTGGGCATTTGTACGGCCGCAATCAGATTTATTCGCTGTTCACACCCGAAGACTAGCATCCCAGCAGGGTACCGATAATAGGGAAAATTGCGCTAAGCGTGAATCATTTGTACAAATACATCACTTCGGACAGTCTGCTGCTGTTACGGACTATTATTAACATATCTTAAGCTACACAGATCTACTTATGGAGTATGGTAGCAAAATGCGTGTAAACTAGAGTGGGTTCACGCTTTGCTTTACTCCACATTTGGTCTAAGTCACCTGATAATTGATAGAAAGATGCCCGCATATTTGTATACAGCGGTTTTCGTTAACTAAATTTTTACCTATGATATTTATATATATTTGAGGTATTTCCAATTTTGAAAACAATTGTTGCAATAATATCATCTCGCTGAGATAAGGGGGTTCCTTGTGCGCAGTTCTAATCCCCGTTAAGACTGGCACAACATGCACTCCAGTCACAGAGTCTGCACGAACATCTCTATAAAGATCACGGACACTCTGAGTGAACATATACAGGGTATTCATATTGTCCATCAGATCGGGTTTATCGTTATTCTCTTATCGCTTATCAGGGACGGACTCTCCATATGACTGTGACATGATCGGGGATTAATTACATCTCCAGCGATCGTGTCATCACATGAATGTACCATGCCCGTCCATACACATGCAATGACATTAAGTCTTTTTAGCTCGTTTTCGGGTTTCTGACAAATAAAGCTAGTTGAGCCTAGTTCCAAGCTTACCGCGTTCAATTCGCCGTGTGGTCGTTGGACATTTAAGATACTTCCCTTCGGCGTCAGTTCGGCCGAAGAAGTGTTCCAAAGAACTGTTTCTCAGGTGATAAAAGACACCGATAGTGTTGACGTCGTAGTCGATGATGTCCTAATTTAGGGAAGAGATAGACAGCAGCACAATGGATGCTCGGAGCGCGGAGTAGACTGGATCCAGCCCCTGTTTCATAATGTATTTTAAACGGGAAACAAGAGGAAGTAACTCTGCCTATTAAGAAATGCTTGAAACAGAATCTTTACAGGACGAAACCCATCAAATCGTCCAGTCTCTATTTTAAAAATATTTTTTTCATTTTTTTTCATTCTATTCATTTATTTATCAAACGGATATATTTAGAGATCATTTTATTTTTATTAAATAGTACACATGAGCAGTGTGACTAACGTCACAGGACCTACGAAGTACAGTAGGCATTAGGACTCGAACGTGAACTGAACTCTTGGAAATCCCCACCCCCAGTTGAAATCCTGCCTATATTAAGATGGGCATCGCCCAAGTCAGAATCGCCAGTGATTTTCATCAAAAATCAGCAGAAATGTTCATCAAAAGTAGGTCAGCTCAGAACTTGTTGGTAACAGTCTCCTAATGCGCCTTCATTCCAAAATAAATAACGATCGCCGATTTAATTTTACAATTTTTTAATTAAAGGAAACAGATTGAATAATATAGGTTCAGTAGATTTCAAGCTTTACGTGTGAAAATACATTTACATATCTTTAATGGTTTTCAGTGCCCTTGTCCAGGATCAAAACAACTTTTTGAATCGCATTATTTTCCCAACAATACAACAAATTTTTATATATAGTACTATAGTAGAAAGGTAGCATTTATGTAGTTTACGGTAATTCAACTCCAGACCAACACCTTCTCTGCACAAGATAATAATTATTCTATGTCATTCTCCTGAGCATAACCGGTACAAAGACATACAGTGGGACAGGGTATTTTTAGCTCTGGGTAATTTGACCTGAATTTGAAGCTGATACACGTTAAAGGCTATAGTCCACATATAGCTACATGTATAACAATATACTGAAGTGTTAATTATCAATCTAATTTAAATCAGAATTATTTCAGATCAGAACTTGCTGGTAACAATGTCCTAATGCACGTTCATGCCAAAAATCAAGGTTCTAATGTCAACGGTTCTCCTTATTTTGCCGACGAAAGGATTCGGATGGACTGACTCACTCACTCATTACCGGACAATTTGCGATCTGTAGCCTACTTCGTAGGAATATGAAATAGAGACTCATCCAGTCTAAGCGCGGAGTAGTTCACGTCATTTTCATGACATTACGGGGGAATAAAACGGTGATTTTTGAATGTAAGAAAACTGTTCATAATCCATGTAAGGATCACGAGACAATTAATACAACAGCCAAGTCTAGGGACAACAATGTGTCTTTACTTCAGCTTTTTCAGCAGCACAAATACTTAGCCCGAAAACATCGGCTAAGGGGTCTATTTTTTATTTTTTTTTTATTGTTGTTGCTGACCCCTTTAGCCCGAATCACATATACAGACCGAAAAGGAAAAAAATAAATAAGAAGTCAGTTGCTCGAGATCTTCAACTGCACACGGCGTGGGGAATTGAGACAAAGGCACGAAAAACATTTTATCGAATAAATAATATGATTTGGCATCTCCAGAACTTTGATAATCAACTAATGACTCATTCCGTTAGACGAAATCTTCTTCCAAACTCTAATTTTGTCATCTAACTCGTCAAGTTGCCGCCATTTTCAGTCTCGTTGAGAGAACGAGATTTCCAACGCGATTGACCTTTCTGACCACGTGACTCGTCCATTTCACCATAGTCAGATCAGAAAGGTCACGATACTAGTGCGCACGCGCGGCCAAGTCTCGTTGAGCTGTAATCTGAGGAAATGGCGGTAAACATCGAAATCGAGCGTTTATTGTGTTTTCTTCGTCGTCACTAATTTTTTGGAGTCCCAAACAGTCATTAGAGATGGTACATGGTGAAAGAAGCTCAGGTCGGTCAAACTGTATCAAATTGGCATATTTTTTCTCTCCCGTTTCGTTATTTTCGTCAGCGAAAAGTTGCTCTTCGCGAGACGAATTTTTTTCTCCAAAATTTAACCCACCCTCGATCTGGGCTGTGATAGGAATGCCACGCCCCCTTACCCTAAATTTACCTATCACAGCCAGAGTTTCTGGGTTACACAAATACTCAGACAATAGCTCCCTACACGAAGTATCTACCAAGAAAACACTGGCTGAATTCTCTCACAAATGTGTCCCAACACTTACACATAAATATAAGTTTTCCCATTTGTATCATATTACGAAATGTTTCAGAGTAGTGTAGAACTCAACAACAAGTGGGCCTGTGAGATTCAACGGTTGATCAGTGCATCCTACTTCAAAGGATGGTGATTACGATCGTGGTATTCCCAAGAATGCATCGCATTTACGAGAATACTACCTGATAGATGTTTTTCAGATGACGCCCGAAGAATATTATGTACCCTACCACACATATATGTGTTCATGAAAATGTTCCATTTATCTGTTATAGTGCTACTATTTGAAAAAATTTTTAGTATAGTGACTCATCATTTTTATTGCAAATTTTGGAAGAAGCATATAAATTCTGCATGATATTTTAAATTAAACAATTCTACTGTGGGTAATTAGTTTTCCGAGGCTTAACTATGAAAACATGCTTACTTTCCTATTAATTCTGTTCTACAGTTATCCGGCATGATGTCTGCAAACTATGCAATATATCTAACAATAGTAGCGTTTTCATTTCGTCGATTATCTTATTGGACCAATCGCCTGATTTCTGACTCTCCCCCAACATAGTAGTAACTCTGATTAGATCGGGGGATCCTCGAGTTTTTAATTATACACCGATATTACAGTTTCGCACCATACTATATGTACTAATAAGCGCAATTGTTATTTGAATGAGGGAGCTTCTTACAAATCAGACCTCATGAGCCAGTGGCACTGCTCATCCATGTTACTACCTTGTAAGGAAGGGGAACATCCAAGGAACATTAAAATCCTTTGTTTGAAATATAAACATGATGGGAAACTCAACTGATCCGATTAACCTAATTGACGAATTGAACTACATGTATTTCTGTATGGCGAGAGAGAGTTATATTCACGCGAGGTTCAGCAATATTTTAGCTTTATAGCGATGAGCAATATTAACCCTATCTGGCCTATTTTGGAACCTGTCCAGGTCTGGGGGCCATTTCGGCCCCCTAAATATTTTCTTACTTCTTGAGCTAGGCGGCTGCAACAGTATACCCTTGGGTCGAGCTCTGCCAGAAAATGTAAAAAATCCAAGATGGCTGCTTTGATGACGGCACAGTGACGTCATCTTAAAACAAGCATTTTTGGGTCGATTTTTCGGCCAGATTTTTTTATTTTTTTATTTGTGTTTTCTTTGCAAAAACTGCATGATAAATTAGTAAATAATAGTCTGATGGGAAATGAAATAGATTTTGGCAAATTTTCCTCGAAGAAAAGCAGAAATTATGAAGAAAAATGACGAAAGCATCACTTTTTTTTTTGTTCACCACATGGCCGCCATCTTGAATTTAATCATGATCCTTTATGGGGGTATGCAAATAGGCTCAAAATGACCCTAATATGATAAGTCGAAGAGGGTCAGCTTTCATTTCCTTTTGTAGTTTCGGAGATAGGGGATAAATTTTGGGAGGAGGGTCATAATACCCCCCCCCCCCGCCACCCCAGTCAGATAGGGCTAAACTCTTTCTAAAGACGTTAACAATCCATCAATTGCTCTCAATAATTTGGAATCACTTTTTCTCTCACATGAACGAGAAGATCTTCTAAAAATAACTGTTTTATAAAAAAAATCTCTTACAATCGCAAATCCGTACAGTTATTTAAAATATGTTTGATTGAGTATCTCATTGCAAGGAATACACATCACAGACTCTTTTTCCTTAGTAAATATTCAGGAGTCAGTCGTAAATGACCGATCCCAGAATGTCTGATTATAGTCTAACCAAAACGTTTCTGACTGCTAATTTAAGATGGGATAATCTATATGTTGGTGAGGCTTCGATTGTGATTGTTCATATGAACACCATGAAGATCTTGTATTAGACGATGTTCAGATGACCCCATAGGTCCCGAGTTATGTGAAAGTGCTCCATTTTCCAGATAAGCTTATTTACAGTGAAGTATATCTACGCATTATCCCGTAGGAGAAACACAATATTCTATCTTCACGAATGTATCGCAACAGTTTCGTTTCATTTTAGAGTTATTTCTTTATATATCCATTTCGTATTTGATCTCGGCAGAGAAAAGAAATATCCTGTTCTGTTAACACTAACTAAATAGCATCGATGGTGTCTTTGAACATTATCGATCCATCAAAAGTTTACTGACCCTTGATGAGAAATTTTTCATACAAAGTTCTACCTGATCAGTCAGTGAAATTGGTTCTGTTTTTGACCAATTTAAGACCACTTTCTCCCCACATTTCATTCCTCTGTGAAAACAATTTCTCAAAGGGCTTCAGTTTTTTCTCAAGTCAGTCGCTGTCAGCTTCCAAGGAAAACACGAGAACCCTAATAAAACCATCTGGTTTCATTCGAAGATAAATTCGCCAAGAAAACAAATACTAGACCGATTTGTCGAACACGTAAGATCGAACGCGTAAGATTAACTCTTGGTTTCTACCGGTATTTTTTACATGAGATTCATGAAATGCCAAAGTCATGTTTGACACCAATTCATGGTTGTGACCATAGGACAATTATTGTGCTTTTTGTAGCATAAATTTATTTGAACAAGGTGTTACCGAATTTAGTAAAAACTCCAACATTCCGATAGAGTATGTCAAATGGGGAGAGTAAAATTCGTACCAAGTATCTTGACATAAAATCCGTTTGTACATATCTGATTCAAGCATCTGATTCTCAAATCAAGGAGCCTAGGAGAGAGGTTCCAGGCAGATATCGAGGCTACCTTTTACGGAAAGTTAAAAAGGGTGATGTATTTCGAGTATCCAGCTAACACGACTGGTTATCTCTCGCAGTAACATAAGAGTATAAGGAAATTCGTCTGTTTGTACAACCTCAGACAAGGAAGCGAGGGTCAACTGTTGATGTCCATTTAAATAAATAAATTCCCCGTCATTATTCCGCAGCACGGAACAGGACGACTCAAAGATCGCAGCAATCCGCTATTCTAACTCTCTGCCACGCAATAAATTATTTCCCCGGCACAAAAAAATCAACGTCGGAGGAATGAAAAGCAGCTTTTGCGGGTGAGAATTCCGCGAACTTGGAATATGCAAAGATCTATCTCTAAATACTGGCGTCTGTTTGACCTGCAAATTATATCACTGTAGTATATATGGTGTTCTATTTGTGCCAATTTGATCTCGCGCGTCGACTTGCAAAAGTCGACGCACGACGCGAGACGCGAAAAGTCGACGTCGTGTTTTGAAACGCGACGTCGCCCTTTCCGTCGCGCGTCGACTCTTACAATGTTAAAGAGATAGGCCAAAACTCGAGGTCGTGTTTCAAAAGTCAACGTCGCCTTTTGGCCTATCTCTTAGCATTGTAAAAGTCGACGCGCGACGCGCGACGGAGAGGACGACGTCGCCTTTCAAAACGCGACGTCGACTTTTCGCGTCGCGCGTCGTGCGTCGCCATTTTGAAGAATCAAAACTCGATGCGCGACGTGCGACGGAAAAAGTCGACGTCGCGTTTTAAAAGGCGACGTCGCCCTCTCGACGTCGTGTTTCAAAGTCGACGTCGACTTTCGCCCTATGTCCTAACATTGTAAAAGTCGACGCGCGACGGAGAGGGCGACGTCGCCTTTCAAAACGCGACGTCGACTTTGTTCGTCGCGACGCGTCGCCTTTTGGTTTACAAAAGTGCGCATGTCTGGGGAGCATGTATTCCATATTGTTCACGAGACACAATAAATTATCAATCAAATTATCAATTGAAGTTTGCCACTATACGTTGTACAAACGTATTATATAAAATTCACAATCTTTGTTAACTTTCTTCTTTTATGTAAAGGTGTATGTGTGTTTGTACTGTGATGTGTTGTATTATGGCATATTTCACCGTACTGTATGGTATGGTATTGTTTAGAATTGCATTGTTTTGTAATGTATTGAGTTGTAATATGTTGAATTGTAATATATTGTATTGTAATGTATGGTATTATTTTACATTTTATTGTATTGTATCGTATCATATAGTCTTGTTCTGTCTCGTATTGTTTCGTTGTATTGTGATTTGGGGTGTTAATTTCGAACGAAAAAAAAAAAAAAAAAAAAAATGTTCACATCTGCGATTTCCGAGCCTTGTAGCTTCTGATCGGTGTTGGTAATTTGCTGAGAATTTACTGCAACAAAGCAAGAATGGCAAGATATTTAACATACATGTTAGACTATGTACCACATAATTTATTTGTTTCGCTGTCAGATATGTTATATTGCTGATTAATTTTCGAACACTGGTACCTGTGTTCCACAAAATGCACACCCCTCCATCGCGAGGACAATACGCATCTATTAGCTTGTCAATGTGTTCATATTTCGCCGGACTAATACGTAAAATAAATTCAAGTTTCCAATAATGAACCAAAAGCTTATGTAAGTAACAGTTTTGCAGGAGTAACAGTAACGACTGGAAAACAGAGAAAAACTAATTAATAGCTTGTGTAGCTCAAAGGAAATGTGGGATCTTACTGTTTTCCGGCCGAAAACGAAAGAAATTTGACTCCACACCTCACGTTTACTTTGACAGCATATAGTCACTCGTCTAAAATGGCAGAAAACAAAGCCTTACTATTAAAAAGGGTTGTATGATTCGAGATAAAAAACAACGTGGCGCGTTTTATCAGGAGATATTCATCAGGATGTCTCCAGAATGTAAGATCTCACAGTTCCATTGAGCTACACAAGCGATTAATTATTTTCCCTCTGTTTTCCAGTCGTTACTGTTAATCCTGCAAAATAGTTACTTACATACGCTTTTGTTCATTATTGGAAACTTGAATTTAATTTACGTATTAGTCCGGTGAAATAGTAACACATTGACAAGTCAATAGATGCGAATTGTCCTCTCGATTGAGAGGTGTGCATTTTGTGGAATACAGGTACCAGTGTTCGAAAATTGATCAGCAAAAAAAACATTTCAGACAGCGAAACAAATATATTATGTTGTACATAGTCTCCATGCATGCAAAATATCTTGTCATTCTTGCTATCTTGCAGTAAATTCTCACCAAATTACCAACACCGGTCAGGAGCTACAAGAATCGAAAATCACAGCTGTGAACATTATAGTAATACATGCTCCCCAGACATGCGCACTTTTGTAAACCAAAAGGCGACGGGCGACGCGAATGTCCGTCGCGTTTTGACGTCGCGTTTTGAAAGGCGACGTCGCCCTCTCCGTCGCGCGTCGCGCGTCGACTTTTACAATGTTAGGAGATAGGGCAAAAGTCGACGTCGACTTTTGAAACACGACGTCGAGTTTTGGCCTATCTCTTTAACATTATAAAACACGACGCACGACGCGCGACGGAGAGGGCGACTTTTCCCGTTGCGCGTCGAGTTTTGATTCTTCAAAAAGGCGACGCACGACGCGCGACGCGAAAAGTCGACGTCGCGTTTTGAAAGGCGACGTCGCCCTCTCCGTCGCGCGTCGACTTTTACAATGCTAAGAGATAGGCCAAAAGGCGACGTCGACTTTTGAAACACGACGTCGAGTTTTGGCCTATCTCTTTAACATTGTAAAAGTCGACGCGCGACGGAAAGGGTGACGTCGCGTTTCAAAACACGACGTCGACTTTTCGCGTCGCGCGTCGTGCGTCGACTTTTGCAAGTCGACGCGCGAGATCAAATTGGCACAAATATAACACCATAA
>JAVTVY010026716.1:0-107548 GCA_036873755.1 Hanleya hanleyi | reverse complement strand
ATACAGCCCAGCTCAGTGGGTCCTTTTACCCCAAACTGATGGGAAGGGAGATAAGAGCCAGGCTTACTGGAGATAGATATGGCCAGGCTGGGAAACACTAAGAACATAGTGAAACTATAGAAGACCTAGCCAACCTTAGGCTTCAGGCTTCTACAAGCATACATAATAAGCTTCCAAAACTGCCATATCTGAGACAGCTAGTCCTGTATAGGTTCTTATATTTCTCAATTCTTTCCAGAAAGGTAGTAAATATATCTCAAATCTATAGCCAAATGATTTACATTGAGAATATGGACATCAAGTTAAACTCAAAGGGAAGGAGTGTTAAATGTATCAGAGAAAAGGAGTGTCAAACTTCTCAGAGAAAACGTGTGTTAAACTTCTCAGATGAAAGGAGTGTTTTAGTTTCTCAGATGAATGAAGTGCTAAGCTTCTCAGATGAATGAAGTGCTAAGCTTCTCAGATGAATGAAGTGCTAAGCTTCTCAGAAGAAAGATGTATTAAACTGGAGTGCTGGAGTGCTAAGCAATGAAGCAAACTTCTCTGAGCAATGGAGTGCTAAACTTCTCTGAGCAATGGAGTGTTAAACTTCTCTGAGTAATGCAGTGTTAAACTCCTCTCAGGTAGGGAGTACCATTTCTCCCTCTTCAACATGATCATTGCATACAGTCCAACAAGATGGTTGAAATATTCAACAGACAATTACACCTGTAAATTCCATCAATTTCTATAGGGTCCCAATATTTCACTGTTTGTTGTTCTGAACCTCCCTAAATCAGAACCCATGTCTGTACTGGCACTTGTGAAGCCTGTACATACAGGCAGCACAACAACAGACACCCGATGTTGTTTTAACACAGTCTTGCTTTTGTCAACACAAGTGTTGTGTTATTTCAAAACAAAATGTGTGTTTTTTCAACACAAATCATGTTTTATTTTCGCACCACCCTGTGTTGTTTCAACAAAATCATGTGTTATTTCAATGTATTAGAGTGTTGCCTCAACACAATTTTTGTTCTTTTAATCGGAGGTTTGTATTGTTTTAACAAAGATTTGTGTTGTTTCGATGTTGGTTTGGACATGTTTCTAGTTTACAGGGATTCAAAACTGATAAAAATGGAACTTCGCCTACACAGTTTATGAATTTGGTCTAGTGATAGAATATATAAGTTTTCACTGTAACAGATAGATCGAAAGGCTTATCCTGTCATCTACATCAATACATTTTCAAAATTTTATCATTTTCATCCATGATATTGAAACTGAACAGATGGAAACACACAGCATTTATCTAGAGAAATAATCTCACTGTACATTCATTATTAATAGGAATGATCTCGATCTACCTGCCCAGATGTAAGTTTAATGGCTATCATAGTATATTATAGATAAGTCGGACAATGCTGAAATGCCATTATTAACACTGTCAATGTAACAAGCACATTGTCTATTAACCCCTTGAAATGTTTTTCCCATTATTTATGGAGTTTGTCAGCTAAACTGCTAGTATATTGAGCTCATAGTGGCCTCTTCAAGACAACTATGGCCCAGCATTCAAAACCAGTCCTGCTCATGCACTCAAGCGGAAAACCAATATACCGCTCTCTTAATGTATCCTCACACAATAAGCTACAACCGAAAACTCACTGAAGCGAACACAGCCTCTGAAGGTCTTGACAAATCCGAACTGATTTCGAGTCTGAACCATACACCTATAGCGGAAACCCAGAAACAACAAATCTGTAACTTCATCACTCACACAGTGAAAAAACCCAGCTACCACGTATATAAATACGATCTCATTTTTCACAAACTGGTTTTATGTATTAAGATGAACTAAATTTGTCCACGAGAGATCAGATATATACATACCAGGCAGGCATGCAGTATTGTGAAATATTTTTAACAGTTTTTGTCATATTGTAAAGAAGACAACATAGTTAGCTAAGTTTAAGCCATGTTTCAAATACTTCGAAAATCAAGGTAGAGACCAACATTTTTGCACAGTTATAGGTCCCAGATACATTTCAAATAGGGAAATTTGAATTTTGCGTGAGGCTTTGGTGCAATGAAAGTGTAAATTTGTTGAGCAAGCAAAATTTCATTTGAATATAACTAATTTTTTTGCAATATCAACCATATCAATTTAACATGGGAATCACTGAAAGAAGTTGTGTTTGTGCATTAGAAAGAGATAGAATCTGCTGACCTCATTCTTAAACATTGATTTAAATGAAACAGTGTGATTTAAGTAAAAATCTAATTGATGGTTATTTTTTAGTTACGGTACTCTCTAAAAATGCTTGATGCATATTCTCTCACAAAGCTATCACCCATCTACATTTTTTACATAAATTTAACTTTTGTTTGTAGAAGCAAATAATTCCAAAGTGTGCATGCTCAAAGTATACTCATCGCAAGATGGGTATTGGTATACACTCAACTCACTCAAGCTGGACTGAATTACACTTAACTCGACCAGCATCAATTTTCACTCAATTTCTTTAGAGAGTATGGGGTTAATCCCAGACAAATGATTCTTCGTAAGGCACACTAAAAGAAAAAGATTTTTTATGATCTTTTTTTCGAAACAAAAAAGTGAAGATGAATGATACATTTAATTTTTATCTTTTACTTGTAAACTGAGATTGAATCAATGGTAATGCGACAAGCAAGCTAGCTCTCGGGCCTTTTTGTTCCGATGAATACACTCATGCTCTTAGATCTATCCATTCTGATCATACATACACTTGTGGTCTCAAAACTTTGTTCCGATCATGAAGAAGACTGCGGAACAAACCCAGAGAACAAATATATACCGCAGATTATTGACATTCATTGCCGGGATATGATATTTTAGCAAATAAAAAAAAGATATTGTGCAAAATTTTCTATGGTTTCGATCTTAAATAAGCAAAATTTTCTATGAATTTGGTCTTACTATCTGATGCAAGCGGGGATGATAAACTGTCATTTTGTTTAGAGGGGCCTAAGGTGATTAGATTTAATTTTTCTAATGTTCATAACAGTACTAAATTCATATAAGGTTTCAAGGAAAGTCTATCACATATAATTGCTTTATCTCATTTTGTTTCTTCGCGTCAATGCTAAGGCTATGAGCCTTAATTATTCCACTCACTAGTAGTCTCCATGCACTCACCTATGTGGGTGTAGGACAAAACCCCCATCGGACATAACCCCCAGTGGACAAAATGCCCATCACATATTATTTCCTATGCTATTTTAGCAATAAAAAGAAATAACATGGTAAATGATAAGATCTCAAGATGTTATAACATATTTATTAATCTTTCAATACTTGTGTAGCCTACTATACAGGCTAAACTGTTCTTACATGACCAATAATTGGAAGTAATTCCAGTTTCTCACTATAGCACATTTTTCACCCCAAACAAATTTTCCACTTTTCACATATACAGTAACTGAACTACAAGAGACTAAAGTTTGAGTCACACATTTTACATGAGGAACCGCCACCCCCCAACTTCTGCTTAATGGTGTATAACAGGGTCTCGGCTTTGAATCATTTCTGCTAATTAAGTTGGCCTACATTGCAATATCTAATGATAGTTATTTTGGCTCAAGATAGCAAATTGTTTTCCATGGTGAATGTTGAATCTAAATTGGCTATCTGTAACATCATCATTTCCATTGAATTATTACAACATCCGTGATATTTTGACATTTCAGATAATCCCAATTAAAATCCTTTGAAACACTTCAAGGAAGTTATTGATGAATTAAGTCCAAGGATCAGACTATTTGAACAGGTAATACCTTAATCCCTACTTATGTTATACACTTAATTAAACATTCATTTATTCTAAACTGATCAATTCAACATCAAGAAAAACAGATAAACACAAAACGACAGAAGTGTTAAAAGCAGAAACATGCCTGCGAAGTCGTGAATGAGTATTATTTGAAGTATATTATATTAAAATCACATCAAAAGATTTACACGGGCTAAAGGCATTTCAGTGTATACGCTAAATACACACTGATAATACACGTGCGCTGTAAGTCAAAGACGTCTTGTATATTTCCATGTAGGTTTCGCGCTTTGTCGTCTACGATATACTACGCTGTGTTTGTATAATGCTATGAGCTTTGTAAATATCTCCCACTCTAAGTCCATCAAAGCTAAAAAGGTAGAATTTCATTAGTTTAGTCGCTGGCAAATCGTTTTGTGCGCCGTTCAGCTCTGCACAATGGGATTTAGTAAATAACCCTTGAGTCGACATGGGTTTGTATAGGCCCCGACTGTATAGTCCGTACGCGAGAATGACCTCGCGTTTCTATAGATCAGCCTATACCTCAACCAACACTAACCGAGCATAAAACCAGACCCTTTCAAAACCAAAACACGCACGCGTTCTGTGAAAACGGGGCGGTTTTAGAGTGCCTGCCAAGCCTAGCCTGCCATATATTTTCCCCGAGCGAGAACAAAACAGAAACACAAAAAACTCTTTCACAAGAGAGGTACCCACCTGCTTGGACGGAGGGAAGCAGGGCGACGTGTGTCAGCATCAACACGACAGCCAGGCTGATGAGGCAATCCATGGCCCCGGGTATAGCTGCCGAAACACCCCAAACCAACCGTCCGTAGAACTCCCCAAGTACGGTACTGTCCAATTTTCGGAGCCTCCTCGCGGAATATCACACAAAATATACCCGATCCCAGATGACAGGTCCAAAAATATCTTCTCTGAACCCTGAACGGCTTGTTATCGGTGTATGTGTGGTTGTAAGCTCTCAAAGCCCTAACACTGACCGTACACGCTGGAGACATAAGCTATGAACACTGCTCGCTTCACTGCAACCGTATCTCCCATAAACGACCTAGTCTTCATTAGCATGGCTGGCAGATAAGATTTCCCAGGCGCTGATTGGTTCAATGCCTCTCGCTCGCTCACTCGTAAAGCGCTCTTTTCTCACACAGTTTTGCACACATTTTACAATAATTATTCGCTTCTGCAAAAGAAAAAAAAAATATGGCAGTTTTTTTTTTACCTTTCGATTATTTTCACCTGTTTTTAAACTCTTGTACGCTTGGAGCTTTGAATGCGCCCACACACCGGTTCACCATTGAGAAGCTAGGCACAATTTAAAGCATTCATATTTCTCGATTATCAGAAATGAACGATTTTCGAGAGATTCTATTTTACGTCCATTTGACATAGGCAAGCAAGTTCGCATAATGATATTATCACGATAATTCTACCGTTCCACTTATTCCAGTATGCGAGAGAGAGAGAGATCGAAAATAAGAAATATTTAACTTTACTCTTCATGGTGAATCTTTATAAATTTGAATTTAAATTTAATTATTTTCAAACGTGAATTGTTATATATTTTACACCTACTTTCGTAACCCTTTATCAAAGCCACACATAATAGATACCACGTGACGAGCAGCCGTCCGAAATTTATGCTACAATTTTTCATTCACAGTTTTTGAATTCATTTGACCACCGGCTATAGATATGGACTCTATAATTGTTCCCCACAAGGCTTATCATGGAGCTGCAAATACATTTGTACACTTCCACGGACGAGCACAGCATACATCATGAAATACCTCTATACACTATACATTTCAATATTTTAACAAAGCACTCCGTACGTACTCTCCACAACCGTAAACCAGCCATACACTTCCAAAGATAGACTATACACTTCCACAATATAACAGATGATTCATTTTCACTGTTGAACAGATGATGCACTTCCACAGCTGAACAGATACACTTCCATATCAGCTGAACAGACGATACACACCCATAGTTAAACAGACGATACACTTCCACAGCTGAACAGATGATACACCTCCACAACTGAACGACGATACACATCCATAGTTAAACAGACGATACACTTCCACAGCTGAACAGGTGATACACTTCCACAGCTGAACAGATAATACACTTCCACAGCTGAACAGGCTATACACGTCCACAGCTGAAAAGACGATACACTTCCACAGCTGAACAGACGAGACACTTCCACAGCTGAACAGATGAGACACTTCCACAGTTGAACAGATTATACACTTTCACGGTTAAACAGATGATACACTTTCACAGTTAAACAGATGATATACTTTCATGGTTAAACAGATTATACACTTTCACAGTTAAACAGATGATACACTTCAACAGCTGAACAGATAATACACTTCCACAGCTGAACAGATGAGACACTTCCACAGTTGAACAGATTATACACTTTCACGGTTAAACAGATGATACACTTTCACAGTTAAACAGATGATACACTTCAACAGCTGAACAGATGAGACACTTCCACAGTTGAACAGATTATACACTTTCACGGTTAAACAGATGATACACTTTCACAGTTAAACAGATGATACACTTCAGCAGCTTAACAGATGAGACACTTCCACAGTTGAACAGATTATACACTTTCACGGTTAAACAGATTATACACTTTCACAGTTAAACAGATGATACACTTCAACAGCTGAACAGATAATACACTTCCACAGCTGAACAGGTTATACACGTCCACAGCTGAAAAGATGATACACTTTCACAGCTGAGCAGGCGATACACTTACACAGCTGAACAGACGATACACTCAAATAGTTGAGCAGATTATACACTTCCACAGCTGAGCAGGTGATACACTTCTATAGTTGAACAGATGATACACTTCCACAGCTGAACAGATGCAATACCACAGTTGGGCAGATGCACTTCCACAGCTGGACAGGTGATACACTTTCACAGTTGGACAGATGATACACTTTTACAGCTGAACAGGTGTTACACTTCCACAGTTGAATAGATGATATACTTCCACAGCTGAACAGATACAATTCCACAGTTGGGCAGATACACTTCCACAGCTGGACAGGTGATACACTTTCACAGTTGGACAGATGATACACTTTTACAGCTGAACAGGTGTTACACTTCCACAGTTGAATAGATGATATACTTCCACAGCTGAACAGATACAATTCCACAGTTGGGCAGATACACTTCCACAGCTGGACAAGTGATACACTTTCACAGTTGGACAGATGATACGCTTTTACAGCTGAACAGGTGTTACACTTCCACAGTTGAATAGATGATATACTTCCACAGCTGAACAGATACAATTCCACAGTTGGGGAGGTGGTATACTTTCACAGTTGGACAGATGATACATTTTCACAGCTGAACAGATGATACACTCCCACAGTTGAACAGGTGATACATTTTCACAGCTGAACAGATGATACACTCCCACAGTTAAACAGATGATACACTTCCACATTTGAACAGGTGATACATTTTCACAGCTGAACAGACGATACACTTTCACAGCTAAACAGATGATACACTTCCACAGCTGAACAGATGATACACTTTCACAGCTGAACAGACGATATACTTTCACAGCTAAACAGATGATACACTTCCACAGCTGAACAGATGATACACTTGAACAGCTGAGAAGATTATACATCCCCACAGCTGAACAGATGGAACACAGTTGAACAGAGTATACACTTCCATGATATTATCACGATAATTCTACCGTTCCACTTATTCCAGTATGCGAGAGAGAGAGAGATCGAAAATAAGAAATATTTAACTTTACTCTTCATGGTGAATCTTTATAAATTTGAATTTAAATTTAATTATTTTCAAACGTGAATTGTTATATATTTTACACCTACTTTCGTAACCCTTTATCAAAGCCACACATAATAGATACCACGTGACGAGCAGCCGTCCGAAATTTATGCTACAATTTTTCATTCACAGTTTTTGAATTCATTTGACCACCGGCTATAGATATGGACTCTATAATTGTTCCCCACAAGGCTTATCATGGAGCTGCAAATACATTTGTACACTTCCACGGACGAGCACAGCATACATCATGAAATACCTCTATACACTATACATTTCAATATTTTAACAAAGCACTCCGTACGTACTCTCCACAACCGTAAACCAGCCATACACTTCCAAAGATAGACTATACACTTCCACAATATAACAGATGATTCATTTTCACTGTTGAACAGATGATGCACTTCCACAGCTGAACAGATACACTTCCATATCAGCTGAACAGACGATACACACCCATAGTTAAACAGACGATACACTTCCACAGCTGAACAGATGATACACCTCCACAACTGAACGACGATACACATCCATAGTTAAACAGACGATACACTTCCACAGCTGAACAGGTGATACACTTCCACAGCTGAACAGATAATACACTTCCACAGCTGAACAGGCTATACACGTCCACAGCTGAAAAGACGATACACTTCCACAGCTGAACAGACGAGACACTTCCACAGCTGAACAGATGAGACACTTCCACAGTTGAACAGATTATACACTTTCACGGTTAAACAGATGATACACTTTCACAGTTAAACAGATGATATACTTTCACGGTTAAACAGATTATACACTTTCACAGTTAAACAGATGATACACTTCAACAGCTGAACAGATAATACACTTCCACAGCTGAACAGATGAGACACTTCCACAGTTGAACAGATTATACACTTTCACGGTTAAACAGATGATACACTTTCACAGTTAAACAGATGATACACTTCAACAGCTGAACAGATGAGACACTTCCACAGTTGAACAGATTATACACTTTCACGGTTAAACAGATGATACACTTTCACAGTTAAACAGATGATACACTTCAGCAGCTTAACAGATGAGACACTTCCACAGTTGAACAGATTATACACTTTCACGGTTAAACAGATTATACACTTTCACAGTTAAACAGATGATACACTTCAACAGCTGAACAGATAATACACTTCCACAGCTGAACAGGTTATACACGTCCACAGCTGAAAAGATGATACACTTTCACAGCTGAGCAGGCGATACACTTACACAGCTGAACAGACGATACACTCAAATAATTGAGCAGATTATACACTTCCACAGCTGAGCAGGTGATACACTTCTATAGTTGAACAGATGATACACTTCCACAGCTGAACAGATGCAATACCACAGTTGGGCAGATGCACTTCCACAGCTGGACAGGTGATACACTATCACAGTTGGACAGATGATACACTTTTACAGCTGAACAGGTGTTACACTTCCACAGTTGAATAGATGATATACTTCCACAGCTGAACAGATACAATTCCACAGTTGGGCAGATACACTACCACAGCTGGACAGGTGATACACTTTCACAGTTGGACAGATGATACACTTTTACAGCTGAACAGGTGTTACACTTACACAGTTGAATAGATGATATACTTCCACAGCTGAACAGATACAATTCCACAGTTGGGCAGATACACTTCCACAGCTGGACAAGTGATACACTTTCACAGTTGGACAGATGATACACTTTTACAGCTGAACAGGTGTTACACTTCCACAGTTGAATAGATGATATACTTCCACAGCTGAACAGATACAATTCCACAGTTGGGGAGGTGGTATACTTTCACAGTTGGACAGATGATACATTTTCACAGCTGAACAGATGATACACTCCCACAGTTGAACAGGTGATACATTTTCACAGCTGAACAGATGATACACTCCCACAGTTAAACAGATGATACACTTCCACATTTGAACAGGTGATACATTTTCACAGCTGAACAGACGATACACTTTCACAGCTAAACAGATGATACACTTCCACAGCTGAACAGATGATACACTTGAACAGCTGAGAAGATTATACATCCCCACAGCTGAACAGATGGAACACAGTTGAACAGAGTATACACTTCCAGAGTTGAACATTGTATACACTTGCATAAATGAACAGATTATATACTTTCACTGTTGAAGGGAACATACACTGTCATCAGTGAATATAGTACATATTTTTCGCAGATAAACAGAGTATACACATGCATAGATGAACAAAGTACACACTTTCACCATTGAACAGAGTATAGACATTCGTAACTGAACAAATCATACACTAGTTTGGCATAACTGAACGGAGAATACACTTGCATATACTGAAAAGAGCATAGGCCCACACTTCCAAAGACATACACTGCCAGAGTACATACTTTCACTTCCGTACACAGTACATACTTCCACAGCGCTAAGCGTAACTGAATAAAACATAACTTCCAGAGTTGAACAGATTATGCACTTTCGTAAATAAATATACCATACACTTCCACGGCCGAGCAGAGTATACACTTGCATAACATGCATTTCTGTAGTTAATCAGAGAATACACACTCATAGATGAACAAAGTATACACTTCCACAAAGGAACAGAGCATTCACTTACATAGATAAACGAAATAGACACTTCTACAAAAGAACAGAGCATAGACTTCGATAAAGGAACAGACAGAGCATACACTTAAATAGATGCACGAAGTATACACTCCCACAGAGGATCAGAGCATGCACTTCGACAAAGGAACAGAGCATACACTTCCATAGATAAACGAAGTAGACACTTCCACAGCTGAACAGCGCATACACTTGCATAGATGAACGAAGTATACACTTCCACAAAGGAACAGAGCATACACTTCCATAGATGAACAAAGTATACACTTCTATAAAAGGAACAGAGCACACACTTACATAGATGAACGAATTATACAGAGGAACAGAGGAACAGAGCATACAGTTCCATAGATGAACAAAGTACCGTATACACTTCTACAAAGGAGCAGGGCATACACTTCGACAAAGGAACATAGCATACACTTCAATAGATGCACGAAGTATACACTTCCACAGAGGAACAGAGCATACACTTCCATAGATGAACGAAGTATACACTTCCACAAAGGAACAGAGAATACACTTTCATAGATGAACGAAGTATACACTTCCACAAGGAAACAGAGCATACCCTTCGACAAAGGAACAGAGCATACACTTCCATAGATGAAAAAGTATACACTTCCGCAAAGGAACAGCGCATACACTCTCATAGATGAATGAATATACACTTCCACAAAGGAACAGAGCACACACTTACACAGTTAAACAAAGTATATACTTGCAGGAATGAACATAGCATACCCTTCCATAGTTGAACAGAGCATACACTTCCATAATTGAATAGAGCATACACTTCCATAATTTAACGGAGCATACACTTTCATAACTGAACAGAGCATACACTTACATATATGAACTAAGTATACACTTTCACATTTGGATATACACTTTCATAAACGAACAGAGCATAGGCCTACACTTCCACGGTTAAACATGGCACGGACTTCATCAGTGAACAGAGTACATGATTCCAAAGTTGAACAGACTATACATGTGCATAACTAAAGTGAGTATATACTTCCCCATTTGAACAGCGTCAACGCTTACATTACTCAATGGGGTATACATTTCAACAGTTGAAGAGAGTACACACTTCTACAGTAGAACAGATTGTACTCTTGCATAAATAGCATATGAGCTCATCAATAGCTCATGAGTCAACAGAGCATACACTTCCCAGTTGAACAGAGTATGCACTTGAATGGCTGAACCGAGTACATATTTCCACAGAGATATCATTCACAGGGTATCATTCACAGTGAACAGAGCACATACTTCCACAGTGGAACAGTAAACACTTGAATAAATGAACATAGCATATGCAGTATATAAAGCTGAACTCTGGTCGGATTTGAGCGGCGTAAATTAGGCGCTACAAGATTCTTTAGATGGCGTAATTGAGGGGGTCCACATTAGCCCTGGTTGGTGAGAGCGATCGTTGAGGTCGGTCACGTGACTGGCGGGTGGATGCAAACATAACATTACGGAAACTCCCAAATTCGGAAAAACGGACTTTACAGTTACAGAGATGCGGGAAAACGGACATTACAATCATGTTCTTGTACAGCAGTGGGGTGTGGATGGGATTACGCTGTAGCATAGTGGTGGACGAAGACTGCCGTATGCTCATGCGCAATGGATAAAATTCATTTGGGATGAACAGTACATTTTTACCGTCAAATATATATGGTGGTGGTGTTGGTGGTCGTCGTAGCTGTGGTCGTGGTCGTCGTCATCCTCGTCGTCGGAGTGGTGGTTGTGGTGCTGTGAGGACATGCGTATATATATACTCCTGGACATTACCCGTAGATGCGGGCCTGGGAAACTTGGACGTTGGGATTGGCCTTGTAGAGACTCCCGAGAAGACTACTTTATGTCATCAGTAGTAGAGAAAGCTTAATTTCGGTCCGGCTAGCCTGGTAGAGTTATCTCCCCTGTATGTTACAGGGTACAGAGTGAGTGAGTGAGTGAGGCGTGTCCAACGCCCTAACACTGGGGAGTGAGCTCCCCTTCACACACAACCACATATACCTAATCCTTAATGTCTCAACGTCTTATCGCAATCAGATGAAAGAGAGATGAACAAAAACAAGCACATTGCGTATTACACATTTTATTATCCCCTTCATCGCATCACACCCCATCCAAACTGGAGGAGCCGCATTGTATTTGTTTGCAATTCACATATGCTATTGTGTGTGTATCAGACGCATTATCGGTCGTGTTTGCTCTTGTCCAATTAGAAAACTCCATTTGATAAACTGCTCTTGTTTTGCATCAGTCTTCGGCCATGTTCGCTCTTGTCCGTATTCATCGGCTTTCCGTTCTCTTTGGTCCATCCATAAGCGCCTTCGGGTTGTCCAGGATAAGGTTACGGGTGCATATCCTGCAATAGCTGTTTACGGATTTTGCCAGCATTTGTTCAGAGCCTCTGTGGGTGGTAATCCTATATCCTCTTCCAATTGACTCTTGATCTATGCTGTACTGTTCATAGATCGCCATGATTGTTTTTCTGATGTAGAGGTGCATTTGAATGTAAGTCTCTCTTTTAAGTTAATAAGTTATTCTGCCCGGCGCCATCGATCGCCGCAGCGTGGGTGAAATAGCCGCTGTTGCAAGACGATCCTGAAGGTGGGTTCCTCGTCTTCTTCACTCAGGCTTCCCTGGGATGTACCTTGACTATCAGAGGCCGAGCTTTCAGCCTGACTGTTAGTGGGTATCAGTCGGTGGATTCTCAGAATAAGCCCGGTACGCTCTCAGTATCTGCATCAGCTTCTGGCTCCTCGGTCTCTCTGTACCCAAGTATATTCTTCTGGTGTCGCATAATATTGTGGTGCCTGATGAACGTGCGGCGTCCTCAACCAGATGCGACCTTAACCGGAAGTCATTTGATCGGAAGTGACGCCTCAAGTACGTCTTTACGTCCCCTCAAATCCGACCACATCCGAATACATTTGTGTACCTGAACAGAGCACACACTTCTAGAGTTGAACCGTATATACACTTGCAGAGAATACACTTCCATAGCTAAACAAAGCAATCACTTCCAAAGTTGAACAGAGCACACACTTCCACATTTGGCTTGTGCCTTCCTGTTGAAGCATAGACAAACACGAATTTCGACTACCCAACGCGAAGCTACGCAGAGGGTGACTCGTTAGTGAGAAGAGTCGATCGTTTGTTCTAGCCTATAGTATTGGACCCTTCTGCGGAGGGCCACTGATCGGCTGATGCAGCAACAACAACATTTTCCCAGTTAGACGGCAGATTTTGAAATCGAAAACGAGGCCGCGCTATGTCGTCAGTCAACTGAAACAGTCACGTGGTTGTGTATGAAGATTGGGGTGGCTCCTATAAATAGTGATCCAATGAAAATGCTCGTATTAGTTTAGAATGGCGGGGTAGAATGACCAATCACTGAAGGGGAGACAGCTGGAACAGTACGCTGACACTGTCTGTTAATATCTTGATTTAACAGAGAGTACTACAGTCTATCGTTTGTTCCAAATTAAAATCGGAAAACCCATCTTGAATGAATGGAGGTGAGATACGATAGGAGATGTGGGCACAATTAAATAGTTCATTGACGGAGACTGTTGAAGAAACAACAATGCATCACGGGATATCTTCCAGTTTTAAACCATTTGAATTTCAAATGGAAATCTGGCCTATTCATTGGCTTGTGAAGAAAATTGGAAAAGAATCTAGCCAATCACAGAGTTGCTGTGAAAGTTGATTGTTTATATGATAAATTACGTTGTGTTTTTGCTATATGTTTGAAGAAATATAAGAACATTCAACAGTATATCGCCAAGCATATATGCGTCGATTATATAGACCGATAACTTGCACCCTTAGCGAAACATAATAGTTCACTAATCTAGTCATCAAGGTTGGGCTGTAATGGTACGGCGGGTCGATATAGCAATTTGACGCTCACTCGTCCGGAATTCAGTAAGAAATTGATTTGATATATGAACGTAATTTTACAGGCTTCTCCAAGCTGTGTGTATGGGAAATGAGAAAGGAAGCGAGAATTACCAATGTAATGTCATGCTTAAAAAAGCGTACTGATATTTGACGAGTTAAGGAGGTAGCCTCATTTTGAGATCGATTGAGCTAAAAACGTGCCTGATAGAAAAGACTAAATCAACTACCATCGTTTATCCAGAAAAAGCGTATTTCGTGTTAATGCTTGGGGCGATATTTTAATGCACCCTCACAATTTCCATTTCATCGCAAATATTGCTTAAGCGTGTACCGAGACCCCGATGTTCCATGCTTGAGCTCAGAGGGATCCGATGGATTAATATTTTCTTTTAACGAAGAGCTGTCATAAGCTGAAGGAAAATTACCCGACTAATATCGACTGACAACATATAGAATGAGGCTGTATGGTTATCAGTTGCATGGTAAACGTCATTTAGAAAAGAAATGCGGGAAAAGTTCTGCAACTGTATTCATGAACAAACTCGAGCAATGTTCCACTAATTTTGTCTGATTGGTATACCATCATGAAAACACGTTATTCCACACGTTCCTTATATTATTTGCCCCATGTGGAGTAGGCTAAAGCTGATATAATGGCTCTAGAAATATATATCGTCATGCTGTTGACATCTTAACACGATAAAATATACCGGTACGACGGTTCGTCTTGTGCACTTGATGGGCACACATTCGTCTGGTGATGAGTTTTCTCGTCCGCAAGACTTGTGGAGTATATCCATGCATTCGCATTTTGATGTTTCGTCTTTCTTCTTGCAAAGTGTATTCGTCCGTTCGTCTTTTTGTCGTCATTACCACTTCGTTCGGTCCACCATACTCGTTCACCAAGGTAGAATGATTATATATATATGTGGGATTGCAACGACGACGATCGGCTTGTGATGTTATCTGGTGTTTTCGTCAGATGATATGTTTTGTCTCGTAACAGTTCTTTGTACTTTCGCTTTCTAATGTCTGTGTGTTTTGAAGATATTGTCTAAGTGGGGTTAAGTGACGGCAGCATGAGATTTGTCTTGGTAGAATTAAGAGATGGCATCATGATATTGTTTTGGTGGGATGAAGTGATGACAGCATGATATTGACTGGGTGGAATGAATTAACGGCAGCATGACATTTTCTTTGGTGTATAAAGTGACGACAGCATGAGTTTGTCTTTGGTGGAATGAATTTACGGTAGCATGGCATTGTCTTGATGGGATGAAGTGACGGCATCACGAGATTGTCTTGGTGGAATGAATTGACGACAGCATGAGCTTGTCTCGATGGGATGAGGTGATGGTATCATAATATTTTCTTGGTAAAATGAAGTGACGGCAGCAGGAGATTGTTTAGGTGGAACAAGGTGACGGCAGCATGAGATTGTCTTGGTGGAATGTAGTGACGACACCATGAGATTATCTTGGTTGGATACAGTGACGATAGCAGGAGATTGTCTTGATGGGACGAAGTGACGGCAGCATGAGATTGTCTTGGTGGAATGTAGTGACGACACCATGAGATTTTCTTGGTGGGATGCAGTGACGATAGCAAGAGATTGTCTTGGTGGGACGAAGTGACGACAGTATGAGATTGTCTTGGTGGGATGAAGTGACGACAGTATGAGATTGTCTTGGTGGAATGCAGTGACAACACCATGACATTATCTTGGTGGGATGCAGTGACGATAGCAGGAGATTGTCTTGGTGAGACGAAGTGACGGCAGCATGAGATTGTCTTGGTGGGAGGAAGTGACGGCAGTATGAGATTGTCTTGGTGGAATGCAGTGACGACACCATGAAATTTTCTTGGTGGAATGCAGTGACGATAGCAGGAAATTGTCTTGGTGGGACGAAGTGACGACAGTATGAGATTGTCTTGGTGGGATGAAGTGACGACAGTATGAGATTGTCTTGGTGGAATGCAGTGACAACACCATGACATTATCTTGGTGGGATGCAGTGACGATAGCAGGAGATTGTCTTGGTGAGACGAAGTGACGGCAGCATGAGATTGTCTTGATGGGAGGAAGTGACGGCAGTATGAGATTGTCTTGGTGGAATGCAGTGACGACACCATGAAAGGAGGTGTTCGCTTTAGATGGATATTTTTCCCTTCAGAGTCGCTCTCTGTTGCTCTATTGTCTCGCACCGAGCCGGCCGGTAAATTGTGACGTAATGCTCAGGTATTCCCCAACTCTTTGTCAGACAGGCGAGGCCAGTCTAATGGCAAATTTTGGTTCATATTCTCATACGGTTACCATTAGTATTTTCATGAACGACCCAGATATTTACGAACAATAATCAGTTATATTAATATATAAACCGACTCGAAAACTGAAAAATCACTGCCGAAAGTTCAGCGAACAATAATTAAGAAAGTAACTGCAAAAAAAAACAAAAAAAAACATATTGGCACATGGGAAAGCAAGCGTCACCACTTGTTGAGAGTTATTTCCTTAATAAAGGCCTTGATACATTGTATAAGACAAGGTCAACCTTATAACTTTTCAATTCATAGTTACAACTTTCCGCTGCCCTAAGACGAAATTATATATGTGTAACAATTATTTTTTTGCTCTGCTGAATCGCCAGAATATTCAAACACTGAACTAGTGGTCTGACTGTGTGTGTGGAGTTGTTTGTGTGCAATTCTATTCACGAATTATAATAAAATAAGGGATTATGTGCGTTAGGGGTTCGCTGTCTTTCATTTCACGTCACTTTAAAGCCCAAACTGAAGATGGAAGAAAAAAGGAAAAAAGAAAAATATTTTTTCAGGGATTTGGGGATTCGAACCAAACTGTTGCGTTTCTTTTAATCTGTAGTCCGACACTGTAACCATTCGGCCAAGCAGCTGTTTACAGTTACTGGCTTGAGGAATCATGTGCTGAATGACGGTGAACGACATCCTTTCAGAGCATTACAAGCATTTTGACATATTTCAGTATTATGAAAATATGACACCTTTAACAAAAACGATTTTTCAGTATCATTTTGGATCAAACGCACAGCATTTCGATATGTAAGACTCGTTTTGGTTAAAGGCGTCATATTTTATATATGAAGGGAATTCCCTTCAAGAATATCGCAAAAAATTGCAAAAACAAACAAATGCTTATTTTCTAATACTCGTAATATTTTTTTGACAAATCTCTTGTCGGTGAAAATTGAAAATATGAAAATTCAGTATTTTCTCTCTCAAGCTAATAACTTTTCAAGTGAACGAGAGGAAATTATATTTTCGGTTTATAAACGCAACACACTAAGGAAAAAAATACGGTCAAACCGAACACTTCCTTTTCTTGGTGGAATGCAGTGACGATAGCAGGAAATTGTCTTGGTGGGACGAAGTGACGACAGTATGAGATTGTCTTGGGGGGATGAAGTGACGACAGTATGAGATTGTCTTGGTGGAATGCAGTGACTACACCATAAGATTATCTTGGTGGGATGCAGTGACGGCATCACGAAATTGTCTTGGTGGAATGAAGTGACGCAGCCTGAGATTGTCTCCGTGAAATGAAGTTACGGCAGCATGAGATTGTCTTGGTGGGATGATGTGACCGCAGCACGAGATTGTTTCCGTGAAATGAAGTGACGGTAGCATGAGATTGTCTTGGTGGGATGATGTGACCGCAGCACGAAATTGTCTCCGTGAAATGAAGTGACGGCAGCATGAGATTGTCTTGGTGGGATGATGTGACAGCAGCACGAGATTGTCTCGGTGAGATGATGTGATCGCAGCACGAGATTGTCTGGGTGAGATGATGTGACCGCAGCATGAGATTGTCTCCGTGAAATGAAGTGATGGCAGCATGAGATTGTCTTGGTGGGATGATGTGACCGCAGCACGAGATTGTCTCTGTGTAATGAAGTGACGGCCGCATGAGATTGTCTTGGTGAGATGATGTGACCGCAGCATGAGATTGTCTCCGTGAAATGAAGTGACGGCAGCATGCGATTGTCTTGGTGGGATGATGTGACCGCAGCACGAGATTGTTTCGGTGAGATGAGGTGATGGCAGCATGAGATTGTCGTGGTAAGATGAAGTGACGGCTGCATGAAATTGACTTGGTGGAATGAAGGGACAGTCGCATGAGAATGTCTCGGTGATATGAAGTGACGGCATGAGATTGTCTTGGTAGGATGAAGCGACGGCAGCATGAGATTGTCTTGCTGGAATGAAGCGGCTGCAACATGGGATTGTCTTAGTGAGATGATGTGACCGCAGCATCAGATTGTCTACGTGAAATGAAGTTACGGCAGCATGAGATTGTCTTGGTGGGATGATGTGACCGCAGCACGAGATTGTCTCGGTGAGATGAGGTGATGGCAGCATGAGATTGTCGCGGTAAGATGAAGTGACGGCTGCATGAAATTGACTTGGTGGAATGGAGGGACAGTCGCATGAGAATGTCTCGGTGATATGAAGTGACGGCATGAGATTGTATTGGCAGGATGAAGCGACGGCAGCATGAGATTGTCTTGGTGGGATGAAGCGGCTGCAACATGGGATTGTCTTGTTGAGATGATGTGACCGCAGCATGAGATTGTCTACGTGAAATGAAGTTACGGCAGCATGAGATTGTCTTGGTGGGATGATGTGACCGCAGCATGAGATTGTCTCGGTGAGATGATGTGACCGCAGCATGAGATTGTCTACGTGAAATGAAGTGACGGCAGCATGAGATTTGTCTTGGTAGAATTAAGAGATGGCATCATGATATTGTTTTGGTGGGATGAAGTGATGACAGCATGACATTGACTGGGTGGAATGAATTAACGGCAGCATGACATTTTCTTTGGTGTATAAAGTGACGACAGCATGAGTTTGTCTTTGGTGGAATGAATTTACGGTAGCATGGCATTGTCTTGATGGGATGAAGTGACGGCATCACGAGATTGTCTTGGTGGAATGAATTGACGACAGCATGAGCTTGTCTCGATGGGATGAGGTGATGGTATCATAATATTTTCTTGGTAAAATGAAGTGACGGCAGCAGGAGATTGTTTAGGTGGAACAAGGTGACGGCAGCATGAGATTGTCTTGGTGGAATGTAGTGACGACACCATGAGATTATCTTGGTTGGATACAGTGACGATAGCAGGAGATTGTCTTGATGGGACGAAGTGACGGCAGCATGAGATTGTCTTGGTGGAATGTAGTGACGACACCATGAGATTTTCTTGGTGGGATGCAGTGACGATAGCAAGAGATTGTCTTGGTGGGACGAAGTGACGACAGTATGAGATTGTCTTGGTGGGATGAAGTGACGACAGTATGAGATTGTCTTGGTGGAATGCAGTGACAACACCATGACATTATCTTGGTGGGATGCAGTGACGATAGCAGGAGATTGTCTTGGTGAGACGAAGTGACGGCAGCATGAGATTGTCTTGGTGGGAGGAAGTGACGGCAGTATGAGATTGTCTTGGTGGAATGCAGTGACGACACAATGAAATTTTCTTGGTGGAATGCAGTGACGATAGCAGGAAATTGTCTTGGTGGGACGAAGTGACGACAGTATGAGATTGTCTTGGGGGGATGAAGTGACGACAGTATGAGATTGTCTTGGTGGAATGCAGTGACGACACCATAAGATTATCTTGGTGGGATGCAGTGACGGCATCACGAAATTGTCTTGGTGGAATGAAGTGACGCAGCCTGAGATTGTCTCCGTGAAATGAAGTTACGGCAGCATGAGATTGTCTTGGTGGGATGATGTGACCGCAGCACGAGATTGTTTCCGTGAAATGAAGTGACGGTAGCATGAGATTGTCTTGGTGGGATGATGTGACCGCAGCACGAAATTGTCTCCGTGAAATGAAGTGACGGCAGCATGAGATTGTCTTGGTGGGATGATGTGACAGCAGCACGAGATTGTCTCGGTGAGATGATGTGATCGCAGCACGAGATTGTCTGGGTGAGATGATGTGACCGCAGCATGAGATTGTCTCCGTGAAGTGAAGTGATGGCAGCATGAGATTGTCTTGGTGGGATGATGTGACCGCAGCACGAGATTGTCTCCGTGTAATGAAGTGACGGATTGTCTTGGTGGGATGATGTGACCGCAGCACGAGATTGTTTCGGTGAGATGAGGTGATGGCAGCATGAGATTGTCGTGGTAAGATGAAGTGACGGCTGCATGAAATTGACTTGGTGGAATGAAGGGACAGTCGCATGAGAATGTCTCGGTGATATGAAGTGACGGCATGAGATTGTCTTGGTAGGATGAAGCGACGGCAGCATGAGATTGTCTTGCTGGAATGAAGCGGCTGCAACATGGGATTGTCTTAGTGAGATGATGTGACCGCAGCATCAGATTGTCTACGTGAAATGAAGTTACGGCAGCATGAGATTGTCTTGGTGGGATGATGTGACCGCAGCACGAGATTGTCTCGGTGAGATGAGGTGATGGCAGCATGAGATTGTCGCGGTAAGATGAAGTGACGGCTGCATGAAATTGACTTGGTGGAATGGAGGGACAGTCGCATGAGAATGTCTCGGTGATATGAAGTGACGGCATGAGATTGTATTGGCAGGATGAAGCGACGGCAGCATGAGATTGTCTTGGTGGGATGAAGCGGCTGCAACATGGGATTGTCTTGTTGAGATGATGTGACCGCAGCATGAGATTGTCTACGTGAAATGAAGTTACGGCAGCATGAGATTGTCTTGGTGGGATGATGTGACCGCAGCATGAGATTGTCTCGGTGAGATGATGTGACCGCAGCATGAGATTGTCTACGTGAAATGAAGTTACGGCAGCATGAGATTGTTTTGGTGGGACGATGTGACCGCAGCATGAGATTGTCTCGGTGAGATAAAGTGATTGCAGAATGAGATTGTTTCGGTAAGATGAAGTGACGGCTGCATGAAATTGACTCGGTGGAATGAAGGGACAGTCGCATGAGATTGTCTCGGTGAGATGAAATGACGACACCTTGAGATGGTCTTGATTGGATGAAGCGGCTGCAGCATGGGATTGTATTGATGAGATGATGTGACCGCAGCATGAGATTGTCTTGGTGGAATGAAGTGACGGCAGCATCAGATTATCTTGGTGGAATGAAGTGACGGCAGCATCAAATTATCTTGGTGGAATGAAGTGATGACAGTATCAAATTATCTTGGTGGAATGGAGTGACGCCATCATCAGATTATCTTGGTCGAATGGAGTGAGGCAGCATCAGATTATCTTGGTCGAATGGAGTGACGCCATCGTCAGATTATCTTGGTGGAATGGAGTGACGGCAGCATCAGATTATCTTGGTGGAATGGAGTAAGGGCAGCATCAGATGATCTTAGTGGAATGAAGTAAGGGCAGCATCAGATTATCTGAGAGGAGTGGAATAACGGCAGCATCAGATTATCTTGGTGGAATGGAGTGACGACAGCATGAGATTTCCTTGTGGAATGAAGGAATGGCCGTAAAAGTTTGTCATGATGGAATGAAATACGGTATTGTTTCGTTGAGATGAAGTGAGGGCAGCATTTATCGCAGGGGCCCTGTAATATCATTCTCTCGTTGTCAGTATTTGTGACCTCCTAAAATGTATATCTAACCGTAGGAGGTATACAATCTGATGGCACGAGAATGCTCGTTGATAATTCCCGTAAAAATGTTAACTGCATCTGCATCATGGTGAAGACCCCACAGTGGAGTCAGACAGCTAGTTTGTATGTAATGACTTATTTGGGACCTGTCAACACTAAATAGTTCGTTATTTACAGATCATGGAGGTATCATGTTAAATGTCAATATTATTATTTACTTCTAATGAGAAATGTAAACAGTTTTCCTACCGAGGCGAGGTACTAATAGACGGGGCCATTTGTAAAGCCGGCAAATGGATTTACCACAAGGGCCCCATCACGCAGGACCAAACACAGCACAGCTATCGTATGTTTTCCCTTCCTACACGTATACACTCTTTGACGGTTGATGAATTAATCATTTGCAGAGATGGTTGTAAAATATTGCACACACTGCGGGGTTCCGCTGCCAAAGAAAACGGTGTAGCACACTGCGCCATCAACTTGCTGGATCGTTCTATAATCTCTAGACATGATGCTTGCTTTCCGACCATTTGTGCTGGGTTATTTTATAACGCTGACTGGATTCGATGGGAAGCCGAGCGTACAAGATGACATATGTCGCGGGGAAAGTGCATGCATCAAGGGAAAGATCGGGTTTCCGATGTGAGGACGTGCCGATGAGGTTAGACAGACCTTTCCCCCCGGACTGGCTCCACAACTGCCATTCATCAAAATGAAAATGCGTGGAAAAAGACGATGAACTAAATTTCATATTTTTGGCATGCATTGATAAATGAAAAGCTTCGTGGCAGGCGTTTTCCCATGACACGTATGCATGCATTTCATTTTCACAAAAGAAGTATTTTTTTTTTAATAAAATATATAAAAAAAGAAATCTCTTGTGTCACAATGTGTGTGTGTGAGTGTGAGAGTAATTATGCCAAAGTTATTATTCGTTCACGTCCTGAAGTTGAAGTGGTCCCCGACAATAAAGCTAGGAAGAAAATTATATTTGTGAGAAGCATACATTATTATTAGCGATTTAACAGAAACTATACAGAAATAAAAATGGCAAGTTAATTTCATGTGATAGTATGAGACCATTAATTTCTGGCATTCGTGTCAATGGGTTCATTGGTTGAGAGAGGGTAATTGCATATTGCCCCACTTGACATGCCGGAGATTGTCAGATTTCATAGTAAAATGTCCAATCAACATCATTACGGGGCAGATGGTCGGTCTCAAGTAACACAATATTTAATATCATAATGTTACTGTTTGGTATAGCGCGCGGTACGTTTATTAATCATTATTAAATTAATTAATCGTCTGGCTCCAGATTATATTTGCATTCATCAGGAGACAAATTTGTTGATGAGAAGCCCGATTCAGGAGAGTAACTCTTGTATGTTCAAACATATATGTGACGTCAAGCGGAGATTTTCCACCGACACCCCAGCCCATGGCCATCCCAATTCAGCCTCCCTCTTAACTCAGGGTTGTCAGTAAATCAACCTTCCCTATGATGGCCGAAAGAGGCCATCGCACTTCCTCCCTTGAAACATTTTGGCCGAAGTCGCGATAGTGCGAAAACGCGAAGCGATAATGCGAAGACACGAAGCGATGAAATAAAACGCGAAGCGATAACGCGAAGATGCGAAGCGATAGTGCGAAGACGCGAAGCGATAAAACAAAACGCGAAGCGATAACGCGAAGATACGAAGTGATAGTGCGAAGTCGCGATAGTGCGAGGCGATAACGCAAAGATGCGAAGTCGCGACATTGCGCGAATATCGCGGGATATTACACGATATTTAGCGATATTGCGAAGATATAACGCGATAGGGTCATTTTGACACCTGGTCTAAATGGGTAATTACTAATCACAAATCACTCAGGAGCTTTGGCGGCAAACTGCCCAAGCTCACTCCACAATAAAAGGTGAGATCTGACTATACATATCTCACTTCGAGCCAAATTCATTAGGCAGAACGTCATGTATTGTTTATGTCTTCGCGTTATCGCTTCGCGTTTTCTTATATCGCTTCGTGTCTTCGCACTATCGCGACTTCGCCCAAAATGTTTCAAGGGCGAAGTGCGATGGCCCCTCTCGGCCATCATACTTCCCCATCTCCACCCCCTCATAATTCCGCTGACTCGGACTCCAGTAAATCAGATCTCTCCACCCCGAACTAAGATCCCTTCACTCCAGCTAACCCTCCCTAACGCAGAAATCTCTCTCTCATTATTCTATAACTAATCTCATTTCCCATAAGTCAGCCACTTCCCTAACACCTTCCACTATTATTCCATTTCCCTAAGTCTGCCACTTCCCTAACATATCCCCTTCCACTAACCCATGCCATTTCCCTAAGTCAACCCCTTCCTTAACCCACCCCCTCCGCTAACTCCGTCAGTAGTAGGGCCTACCCTTTTCGAGCCCCCTTTTCCAGGGAGGTAACTCTTTGTACCCTTTTTTCCAGGTTAAAGGTATAGGGGACGCCACATCGCCTTTCACCTCTGTGGCGTCTGTGGCGCCAGGGGGCGCCACCAGCTCAAGGTCACGTGGAGGTCAAAAGTAGTTCCGGCAACCTGTAACCTTTGTATTCCTCCGCGGACAGAACGTAGTCCCATGTCAACCAAGTGACTTCCAATGTTAATGTATACGGGGAATGCCTAAAAACAGTATGGGAATAGACGTTTTGTCACTGGGGTGGGTCCCTAGTGGACCGAATGGGTCGAGTGAGGTATCAAAGTGAAGTGCTCCTCGAGGGGCATCCAGTCATGGGTGGGTGCATGTAAAATTAGGATTTTTTCCCGAAACTATAAAAAGCGGAACACGGACTTTACCCCTAAAATAGGGGAAAACACCTATCAACCCAAGCCAAAAGGGCTAATATCGGTCCCCGGGCTTATTGGGACCTGCCTATCAAGTCAATGGGGTGGGTGCATGTAAACTTAGGATTTTGTCCCGAAACTATAAAAAGCGGAATACGGACTTTACCCCTAAAATAGGGGAAAACACCTATCAACTCTAGCCAAAAGGGCTAATATCGGTCCCGGGCTTATCGGGGCCTGCCTATCCAGTCAATGGGGTGGGTGCATGTAAAATTAGGATTTTTCCCCGAAACTATAAAAAGCGGAATACGGACTTTACCCCTAAAATAGGGGAAAACCCCTATCAACCCTAGCCAAAAGGACTAATATCGGTCCCCGGGCTTATCGGGGCCTGTCTATCAAGTCAATAGGGTGGGTGCATGTAAAATTAGGATTGTTTTCCGAAAATATAAAAAGCGGAACTCGGACTTTACCCCTACAATAGGGGTCTGTATTATACAATATAAGGGAAAATGGCTGTATGGGGTATGGGGATGGTCATTTTTGTTCGTGGGCTTTACTATGGCTTGTGGGGTCTCGTTTTTCTCGTCTCACCAAGAAAATGACAATGGGAAGGGTCCCGGAGCGAGGTCTGTATATAGGCCCATAGGCTGGCTATATGGGGTATAGGTTCAACCTGGGAAATTCACACACACGTTCATTGTGATATGGGTTGTTTGGTCTTGTTTTTCACGTCTTGTCATTTAGAACACGATGGGAAGGGTCCCGGAGCGAAACGGTGAAATTTTTGGAAAAGTACCATATAGACCATATAGCTCCATGGATACTGGCTATGGGAGGGATAGGTCCAACCCGGAAAATTCACACACGTTCATTGTGGTATGGGTTGTGGGGTCTTGTTTTTCTCGTCTCGTCATTTAGAACACGATGGGAAGGGTCTCGGAGCGAAACGGTGAAATTTTTGGAAAAAGTTCACCGAGGTCTGTATATAGGCCTATAGGCTGGCTATGGAAGGGATAGGTCCATCCCGGGAAATTCACACACGTTCATTGTGATATGGGTTGTGGGGTCTTGTTTTTCTCGTCTCGTCATTTAGAACACGACGGAAAGGGTCCCGGAGCGAAACGGTGAAATTTTTGGAAAAGTACCATATAGACCATATAGCTCCATGGATACTGGCTATGGGAGGGATAGGTCCAACCTGGGAAATTCACGCACGTTCATTGTGATATGGGTTGTGGGGTCTTGTTTTTCTCGTCTCGTCATTTAGAACACGATGGGAAGGGTCCCGGAGCGAAACGGTGAAATTTTTGGAAAAAGTTCACCGAGGTCTGTATATAGTCCCATAGGCTGGCTATGGGAGGGATAGGTCCATCCTGGGAAATTCACACACGTTTATTGTGATATGGGTTGTGGGGTCTTGTTTTTCAGGTCTCGTCGTTTAGAACACGATGGGAAGGGTCCCGGAGCGAAACGATGAAATTTTTAGAAAAGTACCATACAGCCCATCAAGCCCCATACTGGCTATGGGTGTATAGGTCCATACTCGGTGGCCGTTTTGGGGTCTAGGTGAGCCCCTATTGATTCTATGGTGTCGTATGAGGTCTTATTATGAAGCTCTCGTGGAGGAGCATCCGACTGGACTAATAGTTCGTCCGTTTTCAATATTCTGCGCATGCGCAGTCTGGCCCGTAGTATAGAAAGCATATATGTCCTGTATTATACCAAATCTGTGCTGTATTATACAATATTTGCCCTCTATTATACCATATATGTGCTGTATTATACCATATCTGTGCTGTATTATGCAATATCTGTTCTGTGTTATGCAATATCTGTCCTGTATTATACCAAATCTGTCCTGTTTTGTACCATATTTGTCCTGTATTATACAATATTTGTTCTGTATTATACCAAATCTGTGCTGTATTATACAGTATCTGTCCTGTATTATACCAAATCTGTGCTGTATTATACAATATATGTTCTGTATTATACCAAATCTGTCCTGTATTATACAGTATATGTCCTGTATTATACTAAATCTGTGCTGTATTATACCATATCTGTCCTGTATTGTACCATATATGTCCTGTGTTATACAATATATGTTCTGTATTTTACAATCGGATTACAAGCGTCTAGTCCGTCATTCATAATCCAGCCGTCGTCCATTAGAGAATATCCGCGTCCATAATCCAAAGACCTATTCCATTTCCATATAACAGTATTAGCACCAAATTCACCAAGACAAAAGTATACATAAACATAGGCTTGTTTCCTGCAAGAGAGAAGCGGTCAACAGTTTCCAATGATACCGGCAAGACATCATGATGTTCCAAAATATCAAATCCGTATCGCTGATCAGTATTCTCAATCCATAATATTCGTTATAGAGTCGTCATCTAAAAATAATGTACCTCAGTCACGCTTTGATTGTGACTGTTCATATGAGTACCATGAGGATCTTGAAGTACATGGGCTCATACGGCCCCTAGCCCCGGGTTAAGCGGAATTAGACACATGTTACGAAACGTAGCGCCATAGATTTTGCACGCTACGTTCGTATTTTGCTATCAGCATGCGATATGTATCGCCAAATTTGAGAAACTTTGAGTGGAGGCGCTTGGTGGAATAGCCCTGTTTTATAAGTTTCTGCAACAATGTTTTGTGACGTTGATTAAAATCATCACATTTAACACAGGATCTAGCAAATGCTACTAAGCGAGATATGTATACGCCATATGCAGGTCCCACTGGAATATTACTGTCCAGAAAGGGATAGTTTACGATGTCGAAATTGTAATCATCTCTTTGTCATAAAGTCGACGAGAGAGAATGCCCGCTTCATTTTTATAGAGATATAGATCTAAATATGATGTGCCTGTAGGGCTATCTGTAGTTTCCTTCAAATCCAGTGAAGGTGGATATATATCCTTCACTGCGTCATTTATATAGCGATTATCCACAGCGAGAAGATCGTCTATATAACGTTTGGTGAATGAGAAGGATCGGGCTTTGAATGGATCGGTTTTTGAAAGCGCCTGCATATAGTCATATTCATAAGAAAACAGATACAGGTCAGCCAACAGGGGTGCACAATTAGTACCCATTGGAATACCTATATGCTGCTGATATATTGTGTTGCCAAATTTCACATAGATATTTTTAATGAGAAATTCAAGCAACTCTATAAACAAAGAAACATCCCATGAATGATATCTCTTGTATGTAGTCGAGCTAAAGAATGCTTTATGGCTTCCGACATTAATATATCTACGATCAGTTTTCTTGAACACAGATACTATTAATGAACTTATACGGTCAATAAGGTCCTGATGAGGGATTGTAGTATAGAGAGTCGAGAAATCCCATGTGGATACATGTCTGTACGGTATGTGACCTTTAGCATCAAGTTCTTCCGTAAGACATTTTGAGTTTTTCAATATCCACATACATTCAACGCCAGAGTTCTTGGAAATAGTGGCGCAATACCTTTCCCAAAATGCTTTTACCTCCTGAAGGGCCCTCGTCAATAGGGTTGAAAGAAGCTTGGTGGTGCAGCTTCTAGAACCAGCTATGAATCTAGCTTTGTATGGTGATTTATGCATTTTGGGATTCCAGTATATTTTTGGTATGTCGCTATGATTGGTTGGAAGACAAATACCTCTTTCCCTGAGAAACCTTTTGTGAAAGTTAAATAAATCTTCCAGAGTAAATGCAGTTTGGGAGTAAGTAGACGTATTTGATGAAGATATGTCTACACTCAATTCTTTAACCAGCACCTGGTAATAGTAATATTTACATATGAATATTATATTATTCGGAGCTTTGTCTGCTGGGACTATGACGAATTTGCTCTGGAGATTTGCTAGAACTTCTTGCGAATTGAGGTTTCTCAGTACTTGTTTTGCTTGGGAAGAGTACTTCTGTCAATATGGCGGATTGTTTCAACGACCTTGCTCTTGGTGAGGTCCAGCCAATCAGCGAGTACTGTAGGTTCAACTTTTTCTCGCTTAGACCAATCAATAACGTACTGTTCTAATGCAGTCAGGACTATCTTCTGGTTGTCAGGACTATCTTCTGGTCGTGAATAACAACAACTTCAGCAATGTTCATACAGTTTATTATCCCCAATGTTACATCATACCCAGGCTGGGGGAGCCGCCCTGGGCATGTTTAGTATGTTCACAGCAAAACAAATTGAAATATCAAACACCATGTTTTATTATTTAACGAACCGTCACATTAGGTACAAGGGTTTACTGAGCTCAATTCAACGATCAGCATGTAGACATATAGAGTATGTACGGCATGTTATGGTATTGATCAGTGCACGGGTGACGCATTCAGCCGAGGGGGCGGTCAGCTTGGTAACGAAAAAGGTAACATTGGTCACCCTCTCCACTGTCCACTTGGTGTTGGGGCGTTGTCGTTGGGCCCATTCCAACGGATCCACGGTGTCCAGTTCTCCAGCATCGTCTCTAGCGACACCCGGTTAATGATGGTAAACGGTTGGTCAAATACCTGGATGTTACTGCTCGGGTAAAAGTATCGGACTTGGACTGTCTCCTTATGCTGCAGCACATAACCAAACGCCAAATTCAATTTGAAGGCCGTAGTTTGGTCGTTGAAGATGGCTTCCACATAGCTACTTAGACGGGCGAGGTCGGTCAGTCGGAAATTGTAGATATCTTGAATAGGGCGATGACGGTTGAAACATTGCCGTATCATGGACCAATGGCGCCGATAGATGTCACTCACTGGATGGGCGTCCTGTAAGAGATCGCTAGGAACATTTATGGGCTCGTCCAGAAAATGTCAGGCGTATGACTCGAAACCGTAACGGTGGGGTCCGGCTGGATATCCAGGCTCTTCTGAACTGTGGGTATAGGCGGGCTCTCCGTCATCGCATCACCAGTGGCGTTCGTCTCGCCGGGATCATCTTCACTGGGTCTGACCTTCCGCGGCTCCTCTTCAGTGGATAGTTGTCGCCCAAACCGTAGAGACGGGGCATGAATCAAACGCTGATGCCGTCTTAACTGACTGCGTCGTTTGAAGAGTTGGCCACAATCCTTACATTGTTCCGTCGCGCCCTCGTGGAATGAGCGTTCGTGGCGCAGTAAAGGATCCTTCCGATTAAATGACCGTGCGCAGGTTATACAAGTATATCGTGCATCGTTGTGGGTGGAGGCCTTGTGGCGGTGCAAGTCGTGCAGACGAGTAAACTGCTTCTGGCAAGTTGTGCAAGTGAACATCTTGGTGATTGACAGAGTGTCTGATGGAACGGCCAGGCCGCTTCCCTTTTATAGCACGCTAGCAGGTGATCTATTTTTAGCACACCCACTTCAAGTACCTACAAGTCGAGGGCCGAGAAGTACTGGTGTACGACTGAGCCGCATTGCGTACGTGTGTGTGTTTGTGTTTGAGTCCAATCGTGCACCCTGTCGAATTACGTTCTCTCCGAAAACTTCCTCTCATCGCATCAATATGCTCAGACCCATTCAATATAAACACAACCAAGAGACATCAACACCAACAGGCGCATTGCGTAATACACGTTTTATTATCCTCACAGCACCACCACCATCACTACCACCACCACCACCTAGCGTTGCCGCCGTCAACGACCAGCGTATAGACATATAGAGTATGTATGGCATGTTATGGTATTCATCAGTGCATGGGTGAAGCATTCAGCCTATGGTGTAGTCGGTCAGCTTGGTGACGAAAAACGTGACATTGGTCATCCTCCCTACGACCCACTGGGTGTTGGGGCGTTGTTGTTGGGCCCATTCCAAGGGATCCACGGTGTTCAGTTTCTCCAGCATCGTCTCTAGCGACGTCTTATCCGTGATGGTAAAGGGTTGGTCAAATACCCGGATGCTACTGCTCGGGTAAAAGTATCGGACTTGGTCTGCCTCCTTATGCTGTAGCACATAACGAAACGCCAGATTCAACTTGAAGGTAGTACTTTGATCGTTGAAGATGGCTTCCACGTAGTTGCGTAGATGGGCGAGGTCGGTCAGTCGGAAATTGTAGATATCTTGAATAGGGCGATGACGGTGGAACCAGTGCCGGATCATGGGCCAAAGGCGCCGATAGATGTCACTCACTGGATGATCGTCGTGTAACAGATCGCTAGGAACATTTATGGGTTCGTCCGTGAAGTGTACTTTGCCCTCTACGTCGTACAAAATCTGGCTCAAGGTCTTGTCGTCGGAATTTGACTGTTGAACTAGGGCGACATCATCATCATCGGCCCTCATGCGATGGGTGGGAGTTCCCTCTGTCTCGATACTGGTGCCTACGGGCTTCTCTACCAGCAAACGTGGCTGTGGAACCGGGTGTCGTGTACGTTGGTGTCACAGCAACTGACTGGTCAGTTTGAAAAGCCGACCACATTTTTCGCATGGACGCTTGGACGGTGGCCCATGAACTGAACGTTTATGGCGCTGTAAATGATCCGGGCGCTGAAACGACAGTGTACATATCGTACAGCTATACCGGGCGGTTCCGTCGTGCTTGATAGCCTCATGGCGGCGCAAGTCGTGCAGACGAGTGAATGATTTCGAGCACGTAGTACAAGTGAACATCTTGGTGGTTGACAGAGTGTCTGATGAAACGGCCAGCCCGCTTCCCTTTTATAGCACGCTAGCTGGTGATCTATTTTTAGCACACTCTACCCCAAGTCGAGGATCGAGACTGGTGTATCCGGGCACTGTGGTTTTACATCCGGGTCCCATCTTACAGCCGGGTTTTGGACACCTGATGACCTCAATAATTTGCATATGACCTCTGTGAGGTCACCTCCGCTTCCGTTCACGCGACCGGAACTGACCTTTTGGCCCCTGCGCGCAATTTTTATCCGGTATTGTAGCGCGCGCAGGGGCCAAAGGTCAGTTCCGGTCACGTGAACGGAAGAGGAAGTGACGTCATAGAGGTCATATGCAAATTATTGGGGGCAACAGGTGTCCAAAACCCGGCTGTAAGATGGGACCCGGATGTAAAACCACAGTACCCGGATACACCAGTCTCGATCCTCGACTTGGGGTAGAGTGTGCTAAAAATAGATCACCAGCTAGCGTGCTATAAAAGGGAAGCGGCCTGGCCGTTTCATCAGACACTCTGTCAACCACCAAGATGTTCACTTGTATTACGTGCTCGAAATCATTCACTCGTCTGCACGACTTGCGCCGCCATGAGGCTATCATGCACGACGGAACCGCGCGGTATAGCTGTACGATATGTACACTGTCGTTTCAGCGCCCGGATCATTTACAGCGCCATAAACGTTCAATTCATGGGCCACCCAAGCGTCCATGCGAAAAATGTGTTCGGCTTTTCAAACTGACCAGTCAGTTGCTGCGACACCAACGCACACGACACCCTGTTCCGCAGCCACGTTTGCTGGTAGAGAAGCCGGTAGGCACCAGTATCGAGACAGAGGGAACTCCCACCCATCGCAGGAGGGCCGATAATGATGATGTTGCCCTAATTCAACAGTCAAATTCCGACGACAAGACCTTGAGCCAGATTTTGTACGACGTAGAGGGCAAAGTACACTTCACGGACGAAGCCATAAATGTTCCTAGTGATCTGTTACACGACGATCATCCAGTGAGTGACATCTATCGGCGCCATTGGCCCATGATCCGGCACTGCTTCCACCGTCATCGTCCTATTCAAGATATCTACAATTTCCGACTGACCGACCTCGCCCATCTACGCAGCTACGTGGAAACCATCTTCAACGATCAAAGTACGACCTTCAAGTTGAATCTGGCGTTTGGTTATGTGCTACAGCATAAGGAGGAAGACCAAGTCCGATACTTTTACCCGAGCAGTAGCATCCGGGTATTTGACCAACCCTTTACCATCACGGATAAGACGTCGCTAGAGACGATGCTGGAGAACACCGTGGATCCCTTGGAATGGGCCCAACAACAACGCCCCAACACCCAGTGGGTCGTAGGGAGGATGACCAATGTCACGTTTTTCGTCACCAAGCTGACCGACTACACCATAGGCTGAATGCTTCACCCATGCACTGATGAATACCATAACATCACATACATACTCTATATGTCTATACGCTGATCGTTGACGGCGGCAACGCTAGGTGGTGGTGGTGGTAGTGATGGTGGTGGTGCTGTGAGGATAATAAAACGTGTATTACGCAATGCGCCTGTTGGTGTTGATGTCACTTGGTTGTGTTTATATTGAATGGGTCTGAGCATATTGATGCGATGAGAGGAAGTTTTCGGAGAGAACGTAATTCGACATGGTACACGATTGAACTCAAACACAAACACACGTACGCAATGAGGGTCAGTCGTACACCAGTACTTCTCGGCCCTCGACTTGTAGGTACTTGAAGTGGGTGTGCTAAAAATAGATCACCTGCTAGCGTGCTATAAAAGGGAAGCGGCCTGGCCGTTCCATCAAACAATCTGTCAATCACCAAGATGTTCACTTGCACAATTTGGCAGAAGCAGTTTACTCGTCTGCACGACTTGCACCGCCACAAGTCCTCCACCCACAACGATGCACGGTATACTTGTATAACCTGCGCACGGTCATTTAATCGGAAGGATCCTTTACTGCGCCACGAACGCTCATTCCACGAGGGCGCGACGGAACAATGTAAGGATTGTGGTCAACTCTTCAAACGACGCAGTCAGTTAAGACGGCATCAGCGTTTGATTCATGCCCCGTCTCTACGGTTTGGGCGACAACTTTCCACTGAAGAGGAGCCGCGGAAGGTCAGGCCCAGTGAAGATGAGCCCAGAGAGACGAACGCCACTGGTGATGCGATGACGGAGAGCCCGCCTATACCCACAGTTCAGAAGAGCCTGGATATCCAGCCGGACTCCACCGTTACGATTTCGAGTCATACGCCTGACAACATCGAACATTTTCTGGACGAGCCGATAAATGTTCCTAGCGATCTCTTACAGGACGCCCATCCAGTGAGTGACATCTATCGGCGCCATTGGTCCATGAAACGGCAATGTTTCAACCGTCATCGCCCTATTCAAGATATCTACAATTTCCGACTGACCGACCTCACCCGTCTAAGTAGCTACGTGGAAGCCATCTTCAACGACCAAACTACGGCCTTCAAATTGAATCTGGCGTTTGGTTATGTGCTGCAGCATAAGGAGACAGTCCAAGTCCGATACTTTTACCCGAGCAGTAACATCCAGGTATTTGACCAACCGTTTACCATCATTAACCGGGTGTCGCTAGAGGCGATGCTGGAGAAACTGGATACCGTGGATCCCTTGAAATGGGCCCAATGACAACGACCCAACACCAAGTGGACAGTGGAGAGGGTGATCAATGTTACCTTTTTCGTTACCAAGCTGACCGCCCCCCTCGGCTGAATGCGTCACCCGTGCACTGATGAATACCATAACATGCCGTACATACTCTATATGTCTACATGCTGATCGTTGACTTGAGCTCAGTAACACTTGTACCTAATGTGACGGTTCGTTAAATAATAAAACATGGTGTTTGATATTTCAATTTGTTTTGCTGTGAACATACTATACATGCCCAGGGCGGCTCCCCCAGCCTGGGTATGATGTAACATTGGGGATAATAAACTGTATGAACATTGCTGAACTTGTTGTTATTCACGACAACGGCTATCCGATTGTAAAATACAGAACATATATTGTATAATACAGGACATATATGGTACAATACAGGACAGATATGGTATAATACAGCCCAGATTTGGTATAATACAGGACATATACTGTATAATACAGGACAGATTTGGTATAATACAGAACATATATTGTATAATATAGCACAGATTTGGTATAATACAGGACAGATACTGTATAATACAGCACAGATTTGGTATAATACAGAACATATATCGTATAATACAGGACAAATATGGTACAAAACAGGACAGATTTGGTATAATACAGGACAGATATTGTATAACACAGGACAGATATTGCATAATACAGCACAGATATGGTATAATAGAGGGCAAATATTGTATAATACAGCACAGATTTGGTATAATACAGGACATATATGGTACAATACAGAACAGATGTGGTATAACACAACAAAGATATGGTATAATGCGTGACAGATATGGTTGGTCCATCTCTACACCAAATACCTTCCTTCACTGCCCCAAAATGTCCACTTTCGCTACTACTCCCACTGATGACGTCACCGATGACGTCAAAGATGACGTGAACATCCCTCAATTCTGGATGTACACCCCGAGAGCTACAAGATAACACCTCCCACGACGCAATCGGACCAAAGATGGTCCATCTCGACACCAAATACCTTCCTGCACTGCCCCAAAATGGCCACTTGACTTACTACATCCAACTGCGCATGAGCAGATTGACGCGACTTGCATTTTAAAAACACGCCATTCTGATTCTACCCCACACAAGCTTCACTTTGACACCTTCCACGACCCATTCGGACCCATAGCGGTCCATCTCTACTCCAAACACACCCCCCATACCCCCAACATGCCTGCTTTCTATACTACGGGCCAGACTGCGCATGCCCAGAATATTGAAAACGGACGACCCATTAGTCCGGTCGGATGCTCCTCCACGAAAGCTTCAAAATAAGACCTCATACGACACCATAGGATCAATTGGGGCTCACCTAGACCCCAAAACGGCCTCCCAGTATGGACCTCAACACCCATAGTATATGGTACTTTTCCAAAATTTCACCGTTTCGCTCCGAGACCTTTCCCATCGTGTTCTAAACGACGAGACGTGAAAAACAAGACCCCACAATCCATATCACAATGAACGTGTGTGAATTTCCCAGGATGGACCTATCCCTCCCATAGCCAGTATGGAGCTATATGATACTTTTCCAAAAATTTCACCGTTTCGCTCCGGGACCCTTCCCATCGTATTCTAAATGACGAGACGTGAAAAACAAGACCAAACAGCCCATATCACAATGAACGTGTGTGAATTTCCCAGATTGGACCTATACCCCTCACAGCCAGCCTATGGGGCTATATACAGACCTCGGTGACTTTTTCCAAAAATTTCACCGCTTCGCTCCGGAACCCCTCCCAACGTGTTTTTCTTGGCGAGACGATAAAAACGAGATCCCACAACCCATAGTAAAGCCCACGAAAAAAAATGACCATCCCCATACCCCATACAGGCATTTTCCCTTATATTGTATAATACAGACCCCTATGTAGGGGTAAAGTCCGAGTTCCGCTTTTTATATTTTCGGAAAAAAATCCTAATTTTACATGCACCCACCCTATTGACTTGATAGGCAGGCCCCGATAAGCCCGGGGACCGATATTAGCCCTTTTGGCTAGAGGTGATAGGGGTTTTCCCCTATTTTAGGGGTAAAGTCCGTGTTCCGCTATTTATATTTTCGGAAAAAAATCCTAATTTTACATGCACCCACCCCATTGACTTGATAGGCAGGCCCCGATAAGCCCGGGACCGATATTAACCCCTTTGGCTAGAGTTGATAGGAGTTTTCCCCTATTTTAGGGGTAAAGTCCGTGTTCCGCTTTTTATATTTTCGGAAAGAAATCCTAATTTTACATGCACCCACCCCATTGACTTGATGGGCAGGCCCCTATAAGCCCGGGGACCGATATTAGCCCTTTTGGCTAGAGTTGATAGGGGTTTTCCCCTATTTTAGGGGTAAAATCCGTGTTTCGCTTTTTGTAGTTTCGGGAAAAAATCCTAATTTTATATGCATCCACTCATGACCGAATGGCCCTCGAGGAGCACTTCACTTTGATACCTCACTCGACCCATTCGGTCCACTAGGGACCCACCCCAGTCACAAAACGTATATTCCCATACTGTTTTTAGGCATTCCCCGTATACATTAACATTGGAAGTCACTTGGTTGACCTGGGACTACTTTCTGTCCGCGGAAGGGACGGCATCACCACCAGACCGCGGAAGAATACAAAGGTTGCCGGAACTACTTTTGACCTCCACGTGACCTTGAGCTGGTGGCGTCCCCTGGCGCCCAGACGCCACAGAGGTGAAAGGCGATGGAAAAACCTGGAAAAAAGGGCACCAAGAGTTACCTCCCTGGAAAATGCGGTTCTTCCCGTCCTTTCCCTACTACTCGCCATTGTATTGTCGCGTGACCTGCTTTAGCCAATAGAAGCAAAACTACGTAAAACAGCGTGAACTTGAGGCAGAACATGTGAAGGCATCATGGAGCTGCGTTGTGTTAAAGTGAAAATTGCAGTTTTGTTAGTAAAAATTGGCAAGAATTACTTTAAATACTAAATAGCTCATACCATTTTTATTTCTAGTTGCCAGAGCGCGACTTTGTTCGCTCTCCCAACAGCGAGGACACTCGATCTCTCCCGTAAGCCGTCGATGAGAGCAGCCTGTGAGACACCATACTAAAATTTCCATGCGGGCTTCTGTCTCCATTTCATCGACCGGTCGCTACTAGAGCTGCTATCATCTCGGCTGCTATGATATTCCGTATCTGAGTGTTTCGGCTCGAATTGGTAGCCCTGAAAACCAAACACATCTTCCTCGTCGCTTTCACCGCTGGAATCCGAACTGCCACTCGTCGACATGATTTCACTCAATTTACTCTATCTACCCAAATCGATAAGATTACCCGAACAGACAGAAGAGTTCCATGCCTTAACCATACGTCATATCCGCCTTCTGGATACAGTACAATGGCGGCACTCTGAGGATTGCGACTTGGCGGTTTTAAAATGATTAGTACCCCTTCAAAAAAAATATCTTTTGGGTAATATTTGGTGAGTTGTTTTACTATGTATCAAAGGCAACCAAACCCGAACTTTTCCTTTAACTAAAATAATGTTACCACCATGGCTATTCGTGCACATTCAGACAGGTTAACTAAAATAATGTCACCACCATGAATATTCGTGTACATTCAGGCAGGCTAACTAAATTAATGTCACCACCATGGATATCCCTGTACATTCAGACAGGTTAACTAAATTAATGTCTCCACCATGCATATTCGTGTACATTAAGACAGGTTAACTAAAATAATGTCACCACCATGGATATTCGCGTACATTCAGACAGGTTAACTAAGATAATGTCACCACCATGAATATTCGTGTACATTTAGCCAGGTTAGCTAAATTAAAGTCACCACCATGAATATTCGTGTACCTTCAGACAGGTTAACTAAAATAATGTCTCCACCATGTATATTCGTGTACATTCAGACAGGTTACCTAAATTAGTGTCTCCACCATGCACATTCGTGTACATTCAGACAGGTTATCTAAATTAGTTTCACCACCATGAATAATCGTGTACATTCAGACAGGTTAACTAAAATAATATCACCACCATGGCTATTCGTGTACATTCATACAGGTTAATTAAAATAATGTCTCCACAATGAATATTCGTGTAAATTCAGACAGGTTAACTAAAATAGTGTCACCACCATATTCGTGTACATTCAGACATATTAACAAAATTAATCTCACCACCGTCAATATTCGTTTACATTCAGACAGGTTAACTAAAATAATGTCACCACAATGGATATTCGTGTACATTCAGACAGGTTAACTAAGATAATGTCACAACTATGAATATTCGTGTACATTCAGACAGGTTAACTAAAATAATGTATCCACCATAAATATTCATGTACATTCAGACAGGGTAACTAAATTAATGTCACCACCATAAATATTCGTGTACAGTCAGGCAGGTTAACTAAAATAATGTCACCACCATGTATATTCGTGTACATTCGGACAGGTTAACTAAAATAATGTCACCGCCATGGATATTCGTGTACATTCAGACAGGTTAACTAAAATAATGTCACCGCCATGAATACTCGCGACATTCAGACAGGTTAACTAAATTAATGTCACCCCCATGAATATTCGTGTACATTCAGACAGGTTAACTAAAATAATGTCAGCACCATGGATATTCGTGTACATTCAGACAGGTTATTACTAAAATAATGTCTCCCCCATGAATATTCGTGTACATTCAGACAGGTTAACTAAAATAATGTCACCACCATGGATATTCGTGTACATTCAGACAGGTTATTACTAAAATAATGTCTCCCCCATGAATATTCGTGTACAGTCAGGCAGGTTAACTAAAATAATGTCTCCACCATGAATATTCGTGTACAGTCAGACAGGTTAACTAAAATAATGTCTCCACCATGAATATTCGTGTACATTCAGACAGCTTAACTAAAATAATGTCTCCACCATGAATATTCGTGTACATTCAGACAGCTTAACTAAAATAATGTCTCCACCATGAATATTCGTGTACATTCAGACAGGTTAACTAAAATAATGTATCCATCATGAATATTCGTGTACATTCAGACAGGTTAAAAAAAATAATGGATAATGTTATCAATGATGGTGACATTATTTTAGTTAACCAGTCTGAATGTACGCGCTCGTGCCTATTTGATGATGCTAATAGTTAACTAGTCCACTTTCAGCATCTCTCTATCAATGACGTAGCCCACAATGCTAATTAGGTTCTTGTTTTGATTTCATTTAGGCTGGACAGGCACGCGATCTGTTCTCCGGTGATCAGTAACCTACTGTCCATTCTCTCGGACATATCTTGAGTCAGATAAGAACAACTCTCCCGAGGTCACCCGATGACAGATAACACTTTTTCTCAACGCCAGTGTCTAGGGTTGATCACCATAAGCACTATCTAACATGGCAATAATTTGAACCAATCTGAGAAAAATGAACCATGGTAGGATAAGACCGACAGAGAAGCAAACGAACTCTGATATAAATGCACATGCTTTTGGTTCAATAAAATTAGTGCAGTATCAGTCCCGAATGTTTTGGAATACAACTGTGTATCAGTTAGAGTTAGCAATGCTATGGCGGAAAGTAGGACATCATGGCTAATCAGATATACAGATATCTACCTCTCCAACGAGAGAGGATCAACTATATCACATGAATTTATCACGACATGAAAATCCAGGTGAGTCGAGGCTCACAAAACAGATCCCGATAAAAAAGTCGTATTTATTCTGCAGAACAGGTAAGCTGTCAAGAACGTTAGGGCTTTCCGGCTGTAGCGTTGGAAACATTCAGAGAATTTAAACACGCAAGGTTGTAAACTTCTCGTGCCAGCTCGCCAAAAAAATTACTATATATTATCGAATATAAGTCTGACGCTCAACTAATCAACCCTAGACATGATAGAGGACAGGGTATATGTTACTTACGCATGATCAATTTAGACACTATCCTTATTAGCAGCTGCTTTTCAGAAGTGTGACAACCGACAAAGTTGGAAATTAAAGTTTATATTCAGGCTATAAAACCCTTTTTGCGAGAGGGGTGAATTCGGACGTGCTTCAAATACCCCAACAATATATGGTGTCCGTTGAGCACTGTTATCTCGGAAATGTGTGTATGAGTATCAAATTGGTGCTATTTCTTATATTATATGACCACCAAGGTTACTTTCAAAGATGTACATTTGGATGAGCTTGGATTTCTTAAATAAGAAAACAAACAAATATTACGTAATGAAAATATTTGATGAAAATTCATTGCGTTTTTATATATTTCTACATCTTTATTGTTATTATACATTTGTTTGTAGGTCAATGGCTCGTTCAGAGCTAATGTTGTCTGGTTGTACATTATACCAACGCTCAATAAAGTTTCTTAGTCTTACTCTTACATAATTTTCCTAATCAATAATGGAGGAAGAATATGAGAGTTGTTAGGTAAACCCCTCTCTCTCCACCACTCTCGTTGTATCAGCATTCAAAACACCTAATTCAGATGGTATCTAAGACAGTAACTTGCAATTCAACCTTGTTATTATGGTTATACAATGAATTAAGTGAGAAGCAGATATTCTTAAAATGAGACCCCATCCCGTCTCTACCCGCCGGTGTGTCTCGTCGATGGATTGAAATCGTATATGTTATCTGTTTGACTAGGCTATATAACATTCTAACTTCACCTATTTTACTTCTGACAGGTCCATCGATGTTCCAACATTTCGGTTTCTGTGAACCAGATGGTCGCTCTTACCAGTGTTGGGAGATCTGGGCCGATTTCGCTCAATGTATCCCACGTTGGTCCCTGTGAACCGGTTGTCGGTATACCAATATACGTTCTTATAAATGAGTTGTCATCGCGATCCAATCATTTTCGTGAAGGGTTTGAATGAGTTGATCTTGTCGAACAGCTTCTCGGATGTAGGAGCCGAGATGGTCAATGCCCAGCATGATTGGAACCGAAGACGATACTATAATTGAACTGACCATATAGAAGATACATGTACGTAATAAAACGGGGAAAAAACGTTTCACCTATTCTCCTTTCGACAACGCCTTGAAGGCCGAATCTAACCAATTATTTAACTATCTAGCCTGAACGATTTGGAACCTGTCCAGTTCGGTCGGGTGTTTGTGTGTGTGTGTGGGGGGGGGGGCATTTATCCCCCCCCCCGCCCCCCCCCCCCCCCCACACCGCCGCACCTCCATATATATTTTATTTATCCTTTGAAGTAGTGGGCTGAAACTTACCGCATTATATTTGGGTCAAACTCGACCAAAAAATGACGTCATCTCAAGAAAAATATTTTTTGGTCGATATTGTCGGTCACATTTTTTGAATATTTTATTTATGTGATTTTCCTGCTAACTGTGCATGATAAATTAGTGAATAACCTGATGTGAAATAAAACAGCTTTTGCCCACTTTTCCCCCCAGAAAAGTTTGCGAAAAAATGGCGAAAATGTCACCCCACATTGCCGCCATATTAAATTTACCCATGATCTTTTTTCGGGGTTATGCAATTAGGCTCAAAATGGCCTCAATGTGATAAAATACAAAGGCAGGAAAAGTCAGATCTCAATGTTTTATCTTTCCAGAGATATGACAGAAAGTTAGGTTGAGCCATAATGCTCTCGGAAGTATTACCTGGGTCATTTTGGTCTCATTAATACTCTTCAAGATACTATTGTGACTTACATTCTTCTCTACATTACAGAAGGACGCTACAAGATGGCCTCTCTATGGAATAATTTCATATGGTCTTTATTCTTCGTTGCGGTGAGTAGTAGGGTCTACTGATTTCGACTCTTATTTTGCCGGGGGAGGTAACTCTTGCATCCACCAGGGGGCGCCACCAGCTCAAGAGACCAAAAACTACCTCCAGCACAGAAGAGTTCCAATCTAGGGGGAGGTAACTCTGGGTGACTATAGTTCCGGCAAAGGGCCCCTGGGCATGTGGTCTGGCGGTGATGCGGTCTGGCGGTGATGCGGTCGCGGGAAAAAGCTTCCGCGGAGAAAAAGTAGTCCCTACACTTGAAATACGCTGCATGGTCCGATTGGGTCGAGTGTTGTATCAAAGTGAAGTATTCGTGAAGGGGCATCCAGTCATGGGTGGGTGCATGTAAAATTAGGATTTTTTCCCGAAACTATAAAAAGCGGAACACGGACTTTACCCCTAAAATAGGGGAAAACACCTATCAACCCTAGTCAAAAGGGCTAATATCGGTCCCCGGGCTTATTGGGACCAGCCTATCAAGTCAATGGGGTGGGTGCGTGTAAAATTAGGATTTTTTTCCCGAAACTATAAAAAGCGGAATACGGACTTTACCCCTAAAATAGGGGAAAACCCCTATCAACGCTAGCCAAAAGGGCTAATATCGGTCCCCGGGCTTGTTGGGACCTGCCTATCAAGTCAATGGGGTGGGTGCATGTAAAATCAGGATTTTTTCCCGAAACTATTAAAAGCGGAATACGGACTTTACCCCTACAATAGGGGTCTGTATTATACAATATAAGGGAAAATGCCTGTATGAGGTATGGGGATGGTCAATTTTTTTCGTGGGCTTTACTATGGCTTGTGGGGTCGCGTTTTTGTCGTCTCGCCAAGAAAATGACAATGGGAAGGGTCCCGGAGCGAATCGGTGAAATTTTTTGGAAAAGTCACCGAGGTCTGTATATAGGCCCATACTGGTTATAAGGGGGTATGGGTTCAACCTGGGAAATTCACACACGTTCATTGTGATATGGGCTGTTTGGATTTGTTTTCACGTCTCTTCATTTAGAACACGATGGGAAGGGTCCCGGAGCGAAACGGTGAAATTTTTGGAAAAAGTCACCGAGGCCTATACTGCATGGCTATGGGTGTATAGGTCCATACGGGGTGGACATTTTGGGATCTAGGTGGGCCACTAATGGTCCGATGGGGTCGAGTGAGGTATCAATGTGAAGCCTATGTGAGGGGGCAACCGATGGGGTGGATGTGGGGTAGGAATATCGTTATTCTGCGCATGCGCAATAGACAAAGTGTATGGAAATAGACGTTTTGGGATCTAGGGGAGCCACTAGTGGGCCGATTGGATCGAGTGAGGTATCAATGTGAAGCCTATATGAGGGGGCATCTGATGGGTGAGTGCGGGGTTGAAATATCGTCATTCTTCGCATGCGCAGTGGACAAAGGGTATGGAAATAGACGTTTTGGGGTCTAGTTGGGCCGCTAGTGGGCCGATGGGATCGAGTGAGGTATCCATGTGAAGCCTATGTGAGGGGGCTAGGGGTGCACTCCGGAGATTCTTTTATTCGGCATGGAATAGACTATGGCTCCGTTTTTCGGCCACCAGTTGTCGCAAAACCTTCAACCCAAATCACTTATATGTATATATTTTCTGAAAGAGCATGATGAAACTATTATTTTAAGATAGAACACTACTATGTTATAGAAAAATTTAACTCGAACATTCTCCTCCATGCTTGCTTCATTTTTCCTAGAAACCCCCTTAAAAATGTCGAAAAATGGTCAAATTCGGCTCAATTTCCAGAAAAATCTGTAAGAGCGATTTCAATTAAACTTCTTACTCACGTTCCCTGGTCCGGTCTCAACTTAAAAAGGCAAAAAAAGGGGATGTTAACCTAACCGTTTTTTGTCAGATTTTCTTCCCGTAAATGAGTCCCGATTTTTAGGCACACCCAAGGGGCATAACTGAGGCAGGACAAACTTTACTCCATGATCCCGATCAGCGTGTAGACGAAGCCAGCACTCGATTTGTACGTACTCGTTTGCAGCGTTGATAATGCTGAATAGGATGGCATTATAGATATAAGCTATTAAGAAGACAAGAAGAATTATGATGTAGCAGAACAAGGGCAGTCTATCGTATTATGAAATTAGAGAGGGGCCATTACTACGAAACTGCGGAGGGCCACCTTAAGGGGCAGGATGTTTTTTACGAAATTAATTATTCACATGTATCGTAATCTCAGAGTGTTTGCGAGTATGGCGGTATACAACACTTGCCAGTTATACATATTATTTTGGAAAATCCGACCGATAACTTTCCGCCTACCCCAACTTTGTTTTGATCAATTTTGCCAATTCTAGCAGGATTTTCGAGAACAAAACTCAAAATTAACCTATTTCTTCTTAATAATGGTCATCCATTCGGCAATATGAAGGCCGTGGTTACTTTTCCGCTTTCCAATGATAGCAGAAACGCGGAAAAATGCAAATAAACGATGTAACCAAGTCAAATTATTGGTAATTTTGCACTCAATTTTCTCTTAGAAACATGGGAAATACTTCAGAAACTTGAGAAATAATTTGTAAAACCATAATAATATACATCCATTCCATCCTTTATGGACTGTAAATGGGTTCTCTTGTAAAGAAAATTTACACTGGCAAATTTATATCATTCTGATAGGACCTCGTTCTGCCATAATATCCACCGAAATCTCAGTCCAGGGGGAGATAACTCCTGTATGGAATACAGTATGCAGTAACCTCAATTGTATACTAATGGACACACTGTGGATTATTTTAATCGAACTCCTGGTCTTCTTTCCACCTGCTTCCGAAAATAGCGCTTCAGGTATAACTAGGCAGTCAAAATTGAACAATCTGGCGTAATGATACATCTCCGCTCCGTAACGGAGTCTACATTAAGATAATGCATAGACTCCACTATTATGCCTTAAGGGTGCACTCTGGAGATTCTTTTATTCGGCATGGAATAGACCATGGGTCCGTTTTTCGGCCACCAGTTGTCGCAAAACCTTCAACCCAAATCACTTATATGTATATATTTTCTGAAAGAGCATGATGAAACTATTATTTTAAGATATAATACTGCTATGTTATAGGAAAATTAAACTCGAACATTCTCCTCCATGCTAGCTTCATTTTTCCTAGAAAACCCCTTAGAAATGTCGAAAAATGGTCAAATTCGGCTCAATTAAACGATTTTAATTAAACTTCTTACTCACGTTCCCTGGTCCGGTCTCAACTTAAAAAGGCAAACAAAAGTGGGTGTCAACCTGCCCGTTTTTTGTCAGATTTTCTTCCAAATGAGTCCTGACTTTAGTACCCAAGGGTATGTAAACTGAGTGCAGGGTTTCTCAAACTTTACTCCATGATCCCGATCATCGTGTAGACGAAGCCACCTGACGAAATATAATTGTTTGCAGCGTTGATAATGCTAATAAAACAGACGTGGCATTATAGATATAAGCTATTAAGAAGACAAAGAAGAATTGCGATGTTAGTGCGCACCCTCGAAGAATGACAAGCAGTTCATTGTGACTCGATATTTCGGTTTATTTCTTCAAACCATCGTCAGGAGTAATTTGACAGAGAAACCAAATGATATATATACAGGTAAGGTGTTGAAATAATCAGTGACGAATAAACATATATGTAAAAATGGCATCAGTGTGAATTATGTGCAGTAAAAACAGTTGTGGCAATACATTCAGATAAGGTCAATAAAAGATCTGATACATGATTTAAGAGATTAACAGCATGTGGGATTAAACAGTGTGTGGTGACAATAAACAAAAATCCAGTTAAGGTTGACAAGTGTTTGTATAGGGAGGTGATCAGTTCAATATAATATACATTTGTCAGATTATCAATCAAACAAAGCTAACTGTTTTGTAGCTTTCAGTCCGTGGTTTAATTGGGGTTTATTGTTTTTAATTGCAAATGCCTCTTTAAATAATAATTCTGACCAATGTTGAGATTTATCTATAACTTTCATGTTGTTAAAAATAATCAGAGGGAGTCTAGGTTCAAAAATGGTGTCTGAGTTAGGCATGCAAAACAATCTCATAATATGGTCAAAGTGCTCACAGTTTTGAATATGATTGAAAATCTCACTGTTATTGTCCTCAGCATGCTCGGTAGCTCTTGTAATAAGAGGCATTTGCAATTAAAAACAATAAACCCCAATTAAACCACGGACTGAAAGCTACAAAACAGTTAGCTTTGTTTGATTGATAATCTGACAAATGTATATTATATTGAACTGATCACCTCCCTATACAAACACTTGTCAACCTTAACTGAATCTTTGTTTATTGTCACCACACACTGTTTAATCCCACATGCTGTTAATCTCTTAAATCATGTATCAGATCTTTTATTGACCTTATCTGAATGTATTGCCACAACTGTTTTTACTGCACATAATTCACACTGATGCCATTTTTACATATATGTTTATTCGTCACTGATTATTTTAACACCTTACCTGTATATATATCATTTGGTTTCTCTGTCAAATTACTCCTGACGATGGTTTGAAGAAATAAACCGAAATATCGAGTCACAATGAACTGCTTGTCATTCTTCGGAGTGCTTACCCTGCTTTATTATGCAAAGCTAGTCAGTGGAAATTCTAAGAATTATGATGTAGCAGAACAAGGGCAGTCTATCGTATTATGAAATTAGAGAGGGGCCATTACTACGAAACTGCGGAGGGCCACCTAGACTAGGGTGTCGTTTCCATTCTGCTGCGCAGGTCACGTGTGTTGTGACGTCACTTCCGGGTTTCACCTCCAAACCCAGAAGAGTTCCAATTTTCCCTTAGACGTCCGGATGTTCAACCTCCGGGTTTTTCCCGGCCCGGCCCGCCCCGGCCGCAGCGCGCGTGCGCGGGGGTGATCTGATGCCGCAGCGCGCGCGGGTTATCAGGAAGTGCGTGGGTGAATCCGCAGCGCGCGCGCATGAAGACCCTCATACATACCCCAATGCAGGCGCAGACGTGAAGTGCCCGGATGATAGACACGGACGTGTCTGGGTCGCTGCCAACCAGGTGAAACGACTATAAAGCCAGGCACCACTACCGTCATCCTTCATTCCACGTTCGACCACGGTGCTATGGACAAACAGCAGCTGCCTCTGAACACAGCGTCTCTCAAAACGCGCAAAGCGCAAGTGGGTTTTGTGGTGATAGTGCTAACCCTGTTGAGTGTGTTGTACGGAGGTGTGTTTTACGACGTAGCCTATGTCAGCACGCTACTTAACCAACTGAGAACATCAGCCATCAGTGAAACCGGTCTACAGATAGCACCAGTCAACCCCGTATCGAGCCCAGTCACCACCACATCCCGTGTACAAGCCACAACGAGCTCCACACCAAACTCCACACCTACACCAAGTACATCCACCACGTCTGAAAACCCACCGGATTTCATCCCTCACACTGAACAGACAACGACGACCGACGTTATACCCATCACCATCATCACTCACAGTGAACAGACAACGACGACCGACGTTGTACCCACTACCACTCCAGTTCACTCGTACGAAATTTACAAGAGCGGGTTACCACGACAGCGCATACAGCTCGAACCATGGACCAACGGTGGCAGCATCCCTTCACTTGCGTCATCGCAGGACCGACGGGCTCCGGCAAAACGCACTTCGTCAGGAAGCTCCTTCAACACGCCGACAGCATGATCACTCCACCCATTGCCCGAGTCGTGTGGTGTTACGGAGAATGGCAGGAAGCGTATGCAGCAATGCCCCACATCACGTTCGGGGAAGGCCTACCCAACCTGGCCGATTTGGAACCCGACACCTTGGTGGTTCTGGATGATCTCATGGCGGAGACGGATGCACGGGTCACCCAACTCTTTACCAAAGGCAGCCATCATCGACGGCTCAGCATCATCTACATTGTGCAGAATCTGTTCAGTAAAACAAAGAACATCGGAATATCAGCTTAAATGCCCACTACCTGGTGGTCTTCAAAAACCCGAGAGATACCACTCAACTGCTGCACCTGGCGAGACAGATGTATCCCGGCCGCACACCGTTTGCGTTGGAAGCCTTTAAAGATGCCACAACCCCTCAGCACGGGTATATGCTCTCCGACCTCAAGCAAGCCACCCCCGACTACCTTCGACTACGGACCGGCATCTTTCCCGGAGAGGCCCACCACGTGTACATGCAAAAATAATGTAAACACATCCACAGTGGCTCCCCCAGCTGGAGTGTGTGTTTGATGATGGGGATAATAAAAAGAATGAATACCACAGCATGGTTGACTTTGTTCTGTTCTCTGAGGTAGATAAAAAGGGCAGAGTTGTAGGTTCTGGCATTAGTTGTACATGATGTCTGCGCGAGTACGGAAGCACGCTCCGACGCTCCGTGTATTGAAGACGGCCCCTCCCGCGTTGGTCCGAACCATTGTACGCGGTGCGGACCCTGACCGTGTACGCTGTCTGTGCGAGATCGGGTACAACCTGTTAAAAGGCAACGTACCACTGACTCCGGCTCAGAAGACCAAGTTGACCAAGCATAAGACAGGTCTCCGAACTTTAGTCCAGAAGCAAGTCTCTCAAACACAAAAGAAAAAGGTGTTACAGAAAGGCGGCTTTCTCGGGGCCATCTTAGCACCGTTGGCCGCTTCCGTGTTGGGTCCAGTATTGGGTGGACTCTTCGGCCGACAATGAACCACCCGAAAAAAATGGTCCTCGTGGAACCACGGTTCCTTCAAAACCTCCAATCGCCCTAAACTGTCCCACCTACGGTGAAGACCATAAACACCCTCGATGGAGAGATGCAACAGATCTTACAAAGACCGGGGTTAAGCGACAGTGAGAAAGTGCAACGGTACAATGAGACGCTTCAACGGTACATGACGTTCATGGACCAATACAAAACCCTCTCTACCCCACCACCACCACCACCATCACGTGACACACCGTCGACCTCAGCACCGCTCCAACAGCCGCCATTAGCAGGGGTACCACCCACAGCCCCACAGTGGGTGGAAGACGAAGTGCTGAAGAGTGTACCTGCATCGTTCAAGAAACAAGCTGGCCTGGTATTACAACGGATGAAACAGAATCCTAACATGACTTGGAATGATAAAGGCGAACTACTGGTACAGAATCAGGTGGTCCCGGGGACCCACATGACGGATTTAGTGAATGACCTGATGCGTCAACGCAGGTCGCACACGGATCCTCGAGGATGGGAGGTCTTCGCTCAAGGCTTGAAAGACATGCATGTACCACAGGAATTGGTGGGGAACCCCTACCGCTGGGCCTTTATGCAGCGTGACTCACCGAGTCGTGCACCACGACAGACTCCACAACCTTGGGAAGCCGAGTGGGAACCGGAGTCACCCCCCAAAATACCACCACCACAACGGGCACCTTCTTTTCAGACCTTTTAAAAACCATCCTTGATCAGGACACCCCACATCTCCAGAGCCGTGACACGTAGCAAGTCACCGCGACGAACACGACGCCGAACACAACCGCCCAAGGCCTGGAACACCTATTAAAACCGACAGCAGCAGCAGGACAGCTCAGTCGCCATGTTTTACCTCACCCTACCCAGTAACAGTTCGCTGGATGTGTTTCCTGACAACACCGTGGCCAAGTACGTCGCCCAGTTACCGCAACCGTTGCATTTACCTGGACGATGGGAATGTGGCCTCGTTGATATCCAATACCCTTACTCGTGGTACAACGTGCGAGCCAATGAAGTGTTGTACGAGGTGACCTACGAAGGCAAAAACACCCGACTCACCCTCCCCGAAGGCCAATACGATACCCCCAAGGAGTTCGTGGGTGAGCTGACAAGACTGTTGCATTATAAGGCTCTACGGAAGGTCACGAATACTTCAAAACCCATCAAATCCTTTCCCTTCAAGAATCACGTGGACTTCGATTACAACGCACACAACGACAAGGCACAGATCCTTCTCACCGCCAACTTGAATGTCGTACTGAGTCCTATCCTACAGCAAATGCTGGGTCTCGCTCACGCGACCTACACGGGTCAATCCCAGGACCATGGCCAGATCCCGATGAATATGAAATCGGGTATGTACGGACTCTACGTCTACTCGGAGGTAGTCGACAACCACATCGTGGACGATATCAACACACCTCTGTTACGGGTGGTCCCCATTAAAAAGAGGCATGGAGATCAAATCACCCATAGTTTCACCCACATGCTCTACCTGCCCGTACGACAAACCGACATCAACACTACCACGGTGGATATAAGAGATGACACAGGACGACCGGTGGCATTCGAACGAGGAAAAGTGGTGCTGACACTTCATTTTCGACAAGCACGTGCTCTCCACTTTGCATAATGAAAGTACCTTACGAGTGCAATGCACGCAGCTATATGGACTATTATGCCCAACAGGCCGGGGGTGGCTTACCGGTCTTTAGCGGTGCACGCATGCAACGAGGACATGGGCTGGGGAACATAATCGGCAGCATCGTCAAAACGTTCCTGCCCTTGGTCACGCGTGGGGTGAAAGCAATCGGCAAACAAGCGGTACGCAGTGGACTGCAAGTGGCTGGTGATGTCTTGGGGGGTACGGCACCCAAAGAAGTCTTGAAACGGCGGGCCAAAGAAGCGGGAGGCGTCTTGGTGGCCAAAGCACAACGTACCGTAGGGAATAAAAGAACTGCCCCACCGAGACCACGCACCAGTCGACGACCGACCCAGCGAAGACGCACATAGAAGACCCAGAATATCTTTTCTTAAACATGTCCTTGATCCACGCAGAGTCCTGTCCCTCCACCAACAGTGAATTTGATTTGTGGACCGTGCCGCCCACACAGACCAGTGCCGAACAAGGATTATGGGTGGAGCATCTCCCGCTCTCCAGCATCAACGAAACAGGGCCCATCGAGTTCACCATCCGTAATGCGGATACGGCCTATGTGGATTTAGCCCATACATACTTTTATGTGAACGCCAAGGTGGTCAATGGGGATGGCTCCAGAATCATCCAAGCTGCAACGGTGGGCCCGACGAATCTCTGGCTGCACTCGATGTTTCAACAGGTGGATATTTTTCTCAGCGACAAACTCATCAGTGACTCGACCAACACGTACCCCTATTGAGCCTACATCGAGACACTGTTGTCATATGGCCGAGAGGTTAAAAAATCTCAGCTGACAGCCGCTTTATTCTACCAGGACACACCCGAGCACATGGACACGGTGGACAATGTGGGATATAACAAACGGAAGGCTTTCACTGCGAACGGTGCCTCGGTGGATCTCATGGGTCGACTACATGCAGACATGTTCATGCAAGACCGGTACCTCTTGAACAAGATCCCCATCAAAATCCGACTGATACGGGTGCCTCCGACCTTCGCCTTGATGGCTACTAACGTAGATGGGCATGCAGCTGACTATAAGATTGTTATCCAAGAGGCAGTCCTGTATGTCCGAAAAGTGAAACCGAATCCAGCCGTTCAATTGGGACACATGAAAGCCTTGGAAACAAAACCAGCCCAGTACCCTATCCGACGTGTACAAACCAAAGTGTTCTCTGTGCCTGATGGAAATATGGGCCCAACAAAGAAAACCTGTTCCTGGGGGAACTACCCAAGCGATTGATTCTGGCCTGTGTGGAAAATACCAGTTTCAGCGGAGCCTACCCAGAGAATCCGTTTGACTTTAAACATTTCGGCATCAATTTTGTGGCCCTGCATGTGGATGGAGGTCCCAGCCACGGCCTTAACACCGAACTTTGGGCGCAGGAATTTCATTCCAGCCTATCAGAGCCTGTTTACAGCCATCGGACAAATCAACCAGGACGAAGGGAATTTGATCAGTCGGGAGGACTACGCGAACGGATACACGTTGTTCTGTTTCGATCTGACCCCCACCTTAGAGAACGACCATCAGCTGGCCCTGGCCAAGCAAGGCAACTTACGGTTGGAAATCCACTTTGCACGAGCCCTGGCGACCACCGTCAATGTGATCTGCTACGCCGAGTTTGACAACATCATTCAAGTGGACAAGGCGCGCAACGTCCTGTGTGACTTTTCCACCTAACATGGATACAGACCAGATAACCACCGTGCTGGAGAATGACCCAGGGACACGTATGGTCTGTCAAGGGGTGTTCGCCCGAGATGTGTTCCCATTAGACCGTGTGTATCCTGCTGCATACGTTCTCAACACAGACCCGATGGATCGGCCCGGTGAACATTGGGTGGCCGTGTACTTGACAGAACAGCAGGGCGAATACTTTGACCCGTACGGCCTGCCACCCCTCCATCCCGATTTAACAGACTTCATGGATCAAGGTACAGAGACGTGGTGTTGGAACAGTCAAACGTTGCAAAGCCTGACCAGTAGCGTGTGCGGACAATATTGCTTGTTTTACCTGTACCATCGATGCCGGGGAAGGACCTTATCTACCATCGTACAGATGTTTGACGAGTACCCCAAGGCCGAGGACCGCGATGTACTCGTATATGACTGGGCCGTCCATCATTTCAATGTACAAGCCCCGTTCTGGGCTTGAATTATTTCAATGTACACAAGCCCCATGTTCTGGGCTTCAGTTCTTTTCACGTGTTTGTTCTCACGTTGTTGTTGTTACTGAATAAAAAACAAAATGAGATCTCACCAAAAAACCCTGTTTTGTGTGTTTTCTATATGAGCATAATGCATGAAACTGGCTTTGAACACCGTATTAGCCAATCAGTGGCCTAGAATGGAGCCAAAGGTAACCCATCCATGTCCAGAAAGCATTATCCGGGTGTACAAGAACCCGGATGTAGGCGCGGACGTAGACGAAAGCATCCCAGTACCCGGATGTAGGCGCAGACGTGAGCGAAATTCTAGCACTCGTCCATTGGTTCTTTTATCGATCGCTCATTGGCTCTTTTTCTCGACCCTTGATTGGTCCAAATGGAACTGCCCATCCTTTCCAGGTTAATTTACAATCCCATTTTTGGGTTCAAGCTCTGTATATCGATGCCGCAACATTGTCGCCGAACCTTGCCGAAAGGGAGACCTTGGACCTTTTGACCTGGATGCGACCTTTGACCTTTTGATCCGACATTCATCCGCGCACTGCCGGTGATGACGCGCGCGTCGCGCTGCGGCATCACATCACCCCCGCGCGCATGCGCTGCGGCCGGGGCGGGCCGGGCCGGGAAAAACCCGGAGGTTGAACATCCGGACGTCTAAGGGAAAATAGGAACTCTTCTGGGTTTGGAGGTGAAACCCGGAAGTGACGTCACAACCCACGTGACCTGCGCAGCAGAATGGAAACGACACCCTAGTCTAGCCCCCTCACATAGGCTTCACATGGATACCTTACTCGATCCCATCGGCTCACTAGTGGCCCACCTAGACCCCAAAACGTCTATTTCCATACCCTTTGTCCACTGCGCATGCGCAGAGTGACGATATTTCAACCCCGCATCCACCCTATCGGTTGCCCCCTCACATGGGATTCACATTGATACCTCACTCGACCCCATCGGACCATTAGTGGCCCACCTAGATCCCAAAATGTCCACCCCGTATGGACCTATACACCCATAGCCATGCAGTATAGGCCTATGGGCCTACCCAGGCCTCAGTGACTTTTTCCAAAAATTTCACCGTTTCGCTCCGGGACCCTTCCCATCGTGTTCTAAATGACGAGACGTGAAAAACAAATCCAAACAGCCCATATCACAATGAACGTGTGTGAATTTCACAGGTTGAACCCATACCCCCATATAGCCAGTATGGGCCTATATACAGACCTCGGTGACTTTTCCCAACAATTTCACCGATTCGCTCCGGGACCCTTCCCATTTTCATTTTCTTGGCGAGACGAGAAAAACGCGACCCCACAAGCCATAGTAAAGCCCACGAAAAAAATTATAATAATATAAACAATCCGGTAAGCCACACCTGTACATTAATGGTTGTAGCTCAGACTCCGACTCCTGCCCTTAGTTATCAAACTGCGGGTAAATTCTGTAGAAATATATTTACAGAAACAGAGTTTCGGGTTGTTTTTTTAATTCATATTATACGAATTAGCGATTAACCCTCGTCACGGAGTCTCAACGCAGATCATAACATGTCACCAATATGATCAGATCTTCTCAGTATTTTACTGATGGCATATGTTTATATACACCACAAAAGTCAAGTCAATTCCCATATAGGAATTAATAGCCATCATTCTCCAATAAGTAACTTGTGACTAGCAGAGTTTACTTCATTGTAATAGGAGAATCCTTCCGCTATGCGGGTATCCCTCAGTATGTCTGTTTCTGAATTTATTTTCAGTTAACCCGTAATCGTGGGTTTCAAAACATGCTATCTGGTGTGCTGACAATCTGTGTAAATACTGAGTATATTTCATATATTTCAGTTACTTCTTGTAGCTTTGTTATTAATTTGACGGGCTATCGCCCTGTATGTGTCAAATTTGTCGATTTTACGACAGTCGGCTTTCGCCTTAGCAGAAAATCATCCGCTGGGCATTATAAATGCCAGATATCATAGATATCTCAGATATACAGTAGTGTATATCATTTCGCTCCGTGTACGATTGTACACTCTTTCGGAGACCGTAGATGTCTGGGGCAGACAGACGCCGACACTGTTAAATAGTATAACAGCGCCTATGTCTATTGGCCGTAAATCGGGAAATCCGATTGGCCGCAATGCCGACAGTCTATTGGCTGGAATTGGCGGGCATATCAGTCCTTTGTTAGCTTGAATCCTCTCAAGCTCACGGTGCTGAACTTGCAGATATTTTGTGTACGGTATGACCGTATACTATACGCCCCCTCTTTTTCAGGTCACTTGAGCGTAATGTCTGAGAAGAAAATGATATATTTTCTGGGTATAACAAAACGTTTCGGTGACTGTGAAAATCCTGATATATATACTTTTCAATATTTTAAATATCAAAACCAGGAATATCAACAACTCCATCAGGGTGTGATATGTAAGTCGTAATAACCGATTTATTCGGTATATACAGTAGTCAGGTAAAAACCTAGACATGCATTTTGTAAATACATATAGCAGTCAGGTATTATATTTGAAGTTATATCAGATACGCAGTGTAGAGTTTGAGAACTCGGATACTAGATCCATAAGTGTGTACACTGTTGTACACAAACAGCATAGATACCGTGTAATGGTATAGCTTCGCATCGTTTATAAATTTTGACCTGCGGGGCAAGCGTAATACTTTGCCACGTATCAAAACACTCCAGCGGTACGCTTGTACCTATTATAGAGTCGACAACGAGGTCTCAGACAACAGAGGAATATATCTCTGTTTAGAGTGGTATCGCTCATCTCGAGCGATATGTTGGAATTCTAAACGTCCAACTGGACGTAATAACACAGCGGCTGTCCGCCAATAATTCATTTGTGTGTTAGAATTCTACATCTGTTCAGCTTTAGCTGGACTAAATGCGTATGATCGGCACAATTAGCGCCCCTCTTTTGTCGACCTCATATTATTTTAATAATATCAAGGGAGATTTTTGGTATAGTTTCGAGTTAGGTGCAAGATTGGCTTTTTTTAGATACTTTTCAAATTTCCTATGCTTTAACATGGTGCTATATAGCATACTTGACAATATTGTGCAGATATTTTTGCTAAACTTCGCAGTAGGCAGAAAAGTGGGTTACTTTAATAGCATCTATATTCAATATTTAGCATTTTTATAATCTATTCTAATTAGAATATATTCGCATTAAAATATCTGTAACTCCGTGTTGGAGAAAGTACAATATATTCAATATTTAGCACCTTTATAATATTATCTAATTAGAATAGATTCGCACATAAATATGTAGCTGACGTCTGAGAACAGACAATATATTGAATATTTAGCACTTTGATAATATCAACTAATTAGAAGAGATTCGCAGTTAAATATCTAGCTGGCGTCCGAGAAAGACAATATATTCAATATTTAGCATCTTTATAATATCATCTAATTAGAAAAGATTCGCACTTACATATGTAGCTGGCGTCTGGGAAAAGATAATATATTCAATATTTAGCACTTTTATAATCTATACTAAATAGAAGAGATTCGCAGTTAAATTTCCACAAGAGCCTTTTCGGGAAAATGACAACATATTCAATATTTAGCACTTTATAATCTAATCTAATTAGAAGAGATTCGCATTAAAATATCTGTAACACCGTGTCGGAGAAAGGACAATATATTCAATATTTAGCACCTTTATAATATCATCTAATTAGAATATATTCGCATTTAAATATATAGGTGAAGTATGAGAACAGACAATATATTGAATATTTAGCACTTTGATAATATCATCTAATTAGAAAAGATTCACAGTTAAATATCTATCTGGCGTCTGGAAAAAGAGAATATATTCAATATTTAGTACCTTTATAATATGATATAATTAGAAAAGATTCGCACTCAAATATGTAGCTGGCATCTGGGAAAAGACAATATATTCAATATTTAGCACTTTTATATTCTATACTAAATAGAAGAGATTCGCAGTTAAATATCCACAAGACTCTTTTCGGAGAAAAGACAATATATTCAATATTTAGCACTTTTATAATCTAATATAATTAGAAGAGAATCGCATCAAAATATCTGTAACACCTTGTCGAAGAAAGGACAATATATTCAATATTTAGCACCTTTATAATATCATCTAATTAGAATATATTCGCATTTAAATATGTAGGTGACGTTTGAGAACAGACAATATATTGAATATTTAGCACTTTGATAATATCATCTAATTAGAAGAGATTCGCAGTTAAATATCTATCTGACGTCTGGGAAAAGACAATATATCCAATATTTAGCACCTGTATAATATCATATAATTAGAAAAGATTCGCACTTAAATATGTAGCTGGCGTCTGGGAAAGACAATATATTCAATATTTAGCACTTTTATAATCTGCTATAATTAGAAGAGATTCGCATTAAAATATCTGTATCACTGTGTCGGAGAAAGGGCAATATATTCAATATTTAGCACCTTTATAATATCATCTAATTAGAATATAATTTGATTGTTGCAATCAAGTACCAACGGAAGATGTTGTTTTTGGCGTTTTGTTTCTTTCGAAATTACAATGAAAGGGACAGATTGTCTCCGAAACACCTTCGGTCATCGTTGAGTGATTGGTTTGTTGTGCCAGTAAGTCTGAATACATATCAGCTGTCTGCATCAGTGAGGTTACCTTTATATCGCTCGTTCTGAAGGCACCAATCAAGCATTACCTGGGACTGTCTTAAACAGCCTATATACCAGCACATGCGCGTTGTTTAACCAGGAAGAACGATAGAATAATCTGTTATTGTCTGAATGGAGTTGCACAGATCACAAATAAAAATGTATTTGCGACTGTCTTAAAAATTCTTACATAACAGCGCATGCGCCTTGTTTAACCAGGAAGAACGATAGAATAATCCCTGTTATTGTCAGAGGAGTTGCACAGACCAGCAAATAAGGTGTAGGATTGCCGTAAACCTCCTTATTCACCAGTCCATGCAAGATTGAAAATATGTAGCATTTGTGCTAATTATACAGTATATTTTCTTTAAGGAGAGGCAATCGGACAATTTGGAGCTGCGATTTAGAAGAAATATTCAATATTTATCATGGCTGCAATTTAGAAGAAATATTCAATATTTAGCATTTGTGCTAATTATACAATATATTTTCTTTCGGGAGAGGCAGTCCGACAATTTGCGTTTGCGAGTTATCATAAATATTGAATATTTCTTCTGGCTGCAATTTAGAAAGAAATATTCAATATTTAGTATTTGTGCTAATTATACAATATATTTCCTTTGGGAACAGGCAAGTCAAAGTGCTAACTAGCAGTAATCCTAGAAATTATCTTCAAAGTAGCACATCCCTTTCTAAATATCACTGATTTTAAAAAATTATTTGCGAAGTAGCAGATCTGCTAAATAGCATGCGAGACAATAATAACCATTCCTGCACCTTCATGGAGTTAGGTGCTGGATTGGCTTCTTTTTAGATACTTTTCAAATTTTCTATGCTTTAACATGGTGCTATATAGCATACTTGACAATATTGTGCAGATATTTTTGCTAAACTTCTGCTAAATAGCATGCGAGACAATAATAACCATTCCTGCACCTTAATGGAGTTAGGTGCAGGATTGGCTTTTTTTTAGATACTTTTCAAATTTCCTATGCTTTAACATGGTGCTATATAGCATACTTGACAATATTGTGCAGATGATAGTTTCCTGGTGAAACAAAGTATGGCTGTATGTATATGTCCTGTGTAGCTACCAGGTACATAAAGCCTATGAGGGAGCAAAACGCCGGCTAAAACCGATAATAGCTTATCCAGCTGCTGCCCTCAATGGGAAGCAAACACAGGGTTTAACCCAGAACTCAGTGTGTGCTTACCACAAACAGTATACTGTTACTGTTATCATGTCAAAGTGTTATCACTTGACAGCGGTCAAGGTTGGATCGACTACAGATACACTCATTGGCGGTGACAAATTCTTTAGTTTGTCTGATTTGACGGGCTATGGCCATGTGTGTCAAATGTGTCGATTAACGACTAGCGTTTTATTCGCCTTTGCAGAGAATTTTTTCTGCCTGGCATCATATATCAATACCAGAAAATCTACAATTTATGTAGTATCTTAACAGTATACGGTAATATATACTTTCCGCACAATATACGGTAATGTATACCGCCTTGTGGACGATGACGAACGTCTGTGGCGTAGTCATTAGTAAACTAAGTATGTATTCATAACTTAGTGTACAGGGCAGTCTATGTTGGGTCCGAGACTAACAATCAAGACATGCACAAGGATCACAGATAAACGAGAGTTTAAAAATGATTCACGTGTTAGGATCGTAGGCCCGAAGGCACGACTCAATAATAATATAAGCAATCCGGTAAGCCACACCTGCACATTAATGGTTGTAGCTCAGAGTCTGAAGCTTGTACTAAGAATTGTGGGTACGGCTTACTTTTAGTCAGTTTTATTATACTGGTCTTTCGGGCAATTTGACCTCTGGCTATGACGTGCGAATCGGTCAGATACGTCTGTCTCGATCCCTACTATTACTACAACAGCTTCAGACCAAGGCATACAAATGCCCCATATGGTTTACACGCGATGCGTGTTTACTGTTATAGTGTTCTCACATTAACCCTACCTGGCCTGGGGGGGTGCCATTATGGCCCCCCCTACCAAACTTTCTGCACTATCTCCGGAACGGCGAAAAAACGAGCTGAAACTCCGTGACTTTATCATTTGTCTTATTGGGGTCATTTTGAGCCTATTTTCATAACCCCCCGAGCAGAGGATCATGGGTAAATTCAAGATGGCGGCCAGGTGGTGTATCAGAAAAGTGATTTTTTGTCATATTTCTTCAAAATTTCTGCTTTTCCTCAATGAAAAGTTGGCAAAAGCTATTTTATTCATATCACATTAATATTTGCTAATTTTTCATGCAGTTTTTGTGGAGAAATTGCAAAAATAAAAAATTCGGAAAATCTGACCAAAAAATCGACCAAAAAATGCCGTTTTTCAAAATGGCGTCACTGTGACGTCATCATAGCGGCCATCTTGGATTTTTTTACATTTTCTGGTAGAGCTTGACCCAAGGATATAGTGTAATAAGTTTCAGCCCCCTAGCTCAATGGGTAAGAAAAATAATTAGGGGGGGCCATTTCGGCCCCCCCCAGGCCTGGACAGGTCCCAAAAAGCCCAGGGCAGATAGGGTTAACGTGTGAATCGCTAAACCTGTCAGCCATATTTGTGGCCTGAGTGATTATACTATGTATAATATCTCTTTTGTCTCTCTGATTTTCCAATACAAATGTTGGATTCTCTTTCTGACTTGCTTATCATTAAGTTTGATTATCGATAACACATCACATACTAGAGTATGTCCTGTGTTCAGTCTTCCGCAATCTACACAGATTGTTACACTCGATAACCCCTGATAAGTCGCATTCCCAGACATACTGCCTGGCCTATGTATACCTAAAGCTGTGTACACAGCCCGATCCGGTTCATACTCCATGTAAGAATCATGAGACAATGCATACAATAGCCAAGTCTGGGACCAACAATATGTCTAGACTTGACCCTTTTCAACTGCACAAAGGATTGGACAATAGCTTCCTACATGAAGTATCTACCCCCGATCCCCGTATCGGATGGGCAATTAATACTGTCTAAGAACAGTACGGCTTACTTTTAGTTAGTTTTATTATACTGGTCTTTCGGGCAATTTTCCCTCTGGCTATGACGTGCGAATCGGTCAGATACGTCTGTCTCGATCCCTACTATTTCCTGTTACTACAACAGCTTCAGACCAACGCATACAAATGCCCCATATGGTTTACACGCGATGCGTGTTTACTGTTATAGTGTTCTCACATTAACATGTGAATCGCTAAACCTGTCAGCCATATTTGTGGCCTGAGTGATTATACTATGTATAATATCTCTTTTGTCTCTCTGATTTTCCAATACAAATGTTGGATTCTCTTTCTGACTTGCTTATCATTACGTTTGATTATCGATAACACATCACATACTAGAGTATGTCCTGTGTTCAGTCTTCCGCAATCTACACAGATTGTTACACTCGATAACCTCTGATAAGTCGTATTCCCAGACATACTGTCTGGCCTATGTGTACCTAATACTGTCTAAGAACAGACCGCTGACACTCGCAATATATATATACAATACAATATACCCTATTTAAACGTGGCTGTGCATTGAAGACTACCAGTCCCCAGGTCACAGTGATATAGATTTGTGAGCGCTTATTGTGCACATTTTAATGTAAATTTGTCTTGTATACAGTTTTGTATTGTCCGTCATCCGTGTCTGCCTTCTACATGTATATGTCTGAAACTGTTTGTATTCACGTTTTTTTAACCCCCTGCGGGTATAATTTTACGTCAATAAATCTTCTCTAAATCTTATCTATCACGCAATGAGAGGTTATTCTGTATACTGATGAAATCGGTGTCGATAACCCTCGTTAAATTACAAGAATGAGAAACCTATATGTACATAATATAGGGATGTCTCTCTTGGACCATACCGGTCTCCTGAATATTACAGTATATTATAATAAAATAATATATATTATATTCTTTGCACTTCCACATAAAACGATATATTATGGAGGAATGCATTTCCATTGTTGTGCCCACAGGGGCTCGTTACCGTTGTTAATTGGTTAAATAGGTTGATTATAGGCGGGGGGGGGTTGAGGTCGGTAATAAAAGAGGAAGGGAGGACATTCAAGTTGGCGCCGTCGCCACACCACGCTCACAAAACTCCGGTTTTATATCCCCTTGTCTTCGAAAATCGAATGAACTTCACTTTCAACCGATCGAGGAATGGTCAAGTCGCATATATCTTACTTTGCCTTCTCTCGATCTGGCCTCTTCAGGGAAAAACTTGCATTTACCCGCCCAATTTTAACCGATATTTCCAGATTGACCGTAATCTCGATACTTTCTCTCGCCATGATGCCCGAGAATGAGCGAGACTTCCTCGCCAGGCACCAAGTTCGTCGCGAGCCGCCCATGACAGAGGAGATCATAAAGCCTTTGCTATCGCTTCCTGTAGGCCATACATAGAGCGTATATGCCTACTGAATTCCGATTAGCAGGAATCATTATTTGTAGCGACAATTAGAAAATTTCTAGAACTACTAGAACTGTTACTTGTTTACAACACTTGTTTAGTTTCTGCTAGACGAAAAGAACAAATATGGCTGTGGTATCGTTTAGCATACAAATTCATTATATTTGGGGGGTATACATGTACATAGGTTGAGGGAGAAATCTGTATGATATGAAAAAGGAAAATTGTGGGCATATGGGTTTATTAGTGGGCTTGATCTCTGTATCCATTGATGTTGTAATTGTGGCCGATATGAATGTGGGAGGTGAATAGTATCGAGCTGACGACATGAGCCGGAGTTTATGGCCGGCGAGACAGAGTAGATTAGTCACGGACAATAAAGGGAAGGTTGTCAGTGTCTATGTGATACTTGTTCAAGGGACCATGTGTAGGAAGGTGTGGGGGAACGGCTTGCACGGCATGTCCTGCATGACCAGTGCCCATCGTACCACGATGGAGTGCCCAAGTAAAATCCATCCATCCATGTAGGCCTAAATATCAGCAGTAGGTTTACCCCTCAGCTCAATGGAAGTTTATGGCTCTTTGCAGGTTCAAATTGAAAGCCGATATACACCGTTTTTAATTGGTTTATTAGGATGATGGGGGGAAGGGGATTTCATTACTCCCTCACCCCCCGCCCCCCCCCGCCTCCCTGTCCATTGACAATGGTTTGGAAGAGGGGCATTAACTTTTACAATAATGACTATTGACCGTCATTAGATAGGGAGAGTTATATATTATATATTAATTATTATCATACAGCTGTCTCCACAAATTTTCAAGCTGATTGTTCTTGTTCTCACGGTTTTAGACGTTTTCGGAGTTCTTTCTGAAAATATTTCATTCTTCACAGAGATGTGCATCAGTAATCGCAATCTCAAAATCAGACTTTTTCTTTATCATGCACTCTCACCTCAAGTCATACTACATGTAGGGATCACGAAACAATGCATACAATAGCCAAGTCTGGGGACCAAAATGTGTTTAGACTGGGGACCAACCCTAACCCAGTTAGTAACCGTGTTTTATTGGTCTCACGTCAGCTGATAGTCAGCTCCCGACGAACCCTGGTAGGAAAGTCTCGCTCATTCTTGGGCACTGTGGCGAGAGAAAGTATCGAGATTACGGTCAATCTGGAAATATCGGTTAAAATTGGGCGGGTAAATGCAAGTTTTTGCCTAAAGAGGCCAGATCGGGAGAAGGTAAAGTAAGATATATGCGATTTGACCATTCCTCGATCGGTTGAAAGTGAAGTTCATTCGATTTTCGAACACAAGGGGATATAAAACCGGAGTTTTGTGAGCGTGGTGTGGCGACGGCGCCAACTTGAATGTCCTCCCTTCCTCTTTTATTACCGACCTCGACCCCCCCCCCTATAATCAACCTATTTAACCAATTAACAACGGTAACGAGCCCCTGTGGTTGTGCCCTGCTGCCATTTAGTGTTGAGCAGACAGAGGGCGGATCCTATCGAACAATGGGTCGACTGTACTGACGGCCGCTTGCGCCTCTGTTGACCAATGAAATTGATCAACGACATGGGGAGCTCCCCCTTCATGAGCCTATGATATGCTAGGAGGCCTGCTACTTAAGATCGGTATTGGGTGTACAGACTCAGACTGGAGGCTACACGTGTCCGAAGTTGACCGGTAACCAGAAAACTGTATCGAGCTAAAATGCCGAACCGCAGATTTTCGTCCAGGGCGAAAGCCAAACGCTGCTCAAAACGTTTTAATAAACACTTGGCAGACAAAGAATCAATCTTAAGAAGCCAAAGCATTAATAATGCGAAACAATACATTAGAAATTTGTCTAATGTCTACATGTAGCTTACCGATGATGATATATTATTACTATCAAAGGGACTGAATTTTGTCCCCTCGCCAGCCATAACCAGTAATACACTGGTTAAGGATTTTAGCTCGCTTGAAAGAAGCGCTAGGCTAGACGTACTATTCCTCGATGAGGGTAACACACTACCTAAACACGACCCGTTTAGGAGGAAATCGGAATTCATTCCATCTCTAGCGGATGATACAGAAGACAATCTGTTCGCTACCAAACTCACGCTGTCAAAGTTACAGAAGAGTTGGAGACCTATGACTAATCTCTCACTTGAGGAGAGACAAGCTCTAGATAAATTAAAAAGCCACGACAATATTGTGGTGTCACGGGCCGATAAAAATAATACGACCGTAGCCGAGTATTTCTCAATAAAGAGAACTACATTAGTGTGGCGTATAGACAACTATACGACGGCATACACTATGTCGAAATCGACAATATCGATATCGACTCAACTGCGGAACGTGTACGTAATATCGTACACAGACTGAATATCAGTGGGGTGCCCAGCCCTAGTTGTTTCCGATACCTATTAGACATTAATAGGAAAATTCCAACACTATATTTTCTCCCTAAAATACATAAACGGGAAAAACTTCTGAGCACACTGGATTGTATAAACCCGGTGTTACCCCCGGACCTGGATATACCAGGCCGCCCGATTATAGCATTACGTTTCACAACAACGTATCACCCACACCTGAAAGTTTTAAATAAAATAATCAGAAAATACTGGCACTCTGCTCAGAAAAAGGCCTTATCTCGAATAAGTCCTACTCCCCCACGTATAATATACAAACGTGGACTAAACTTGGGAGAAATCCTTGGAAAATCGAAAGTCTAGCGCACACCTAGCTCTTTTGACTGATTTATACAAATAAATCAACACTGCGTGAGTCTCCTGATGAGTGTACTACGCTGACATCTACTAGAGTACAGCCAAAAAATACACGAAACAACAAATTTGTTATTTGGATAATCCAAAACAAAACAAAACTAAATAAACGTACTGTTTATCTCCCTATATGATGGTATACCGACCATTCTATTATGTTTTGGTTACGCATGGGCATTTGTTTGTTGTAGAGTCTGAAGCTTGTACTAGGAATTGTGGGTACGGCTTACTTTTAGTCAGTTTTATTATACCATCCCCATACAGGCATTTTCCCTTATATTGTATAATACAGACGCCTATTGTAGGGGTAAAGTCCGTATTCCGCTTTTTATAGGTTCGGGAAAAATCCTAATTTTACATGCACCCACCCATGACTGGATGCCCCTTCACGAATGCTTCACTTTGATACCTCACTCGACCCAATCGGACCATGCAGCGTATTTCAAGTGTAGGGACTACGACCGCATCACCGCCAGACCGCATCACCCCGGAAGAATACATGCCCAGGGGCCCTTTGCCGGAACTATAGTCACCCAGAGTTACCTCCCCCTAGATTGGAACTCTTCTGTGCTGGAGGTAGTGTTTGGTCTCTTGAGCTGGTGGCGCCCCCTGGTGGATGCAAGAGTTACCTCCCCCGGCAAAATAAGAGTCGAAATCAGTAGACCCTACTACTGCGGTGGCTTCTGCCATAGAGAACACCGTGGACACAACAAGTGGAGTTGTGATGGGAACTCGAGACCAGGGTACAAACGTCATCAAATTTCTGGGTATACCTTATGCGGAGCCCCCTACCGGTGACCGACGATTCAAGCCTCCTGTGAGGAGACAAGGATGGCTGGAACATTCCACGCAACACAGAATGGTTTCGCATGCCCGCAGATAATTCCAACTTTCCCGGACGACTTGGAATTTCTGAATGTTAATATTTCTACAAGTGAAGATTGTTTAAATCTCATTGTGTTTGTGCCAATAACAACTTCCAAGGAGGCTCCACTGTCGGTAATGGTCTGGGTATACGGCGGGGGATATACCATTGGTAATGCTAATGCATATGATGCCACATTTTTAGCTGAAAACAATGACGTCATCGTTGTCGTCATGAACTACCGATTAGGAATTCTGGGATTCCTGAACACCATGGACGACAACTCTGTTGGCAACTTCGTTCTCAGGGACCAGTGTTTGGCTCTGTTTTGGGTGAATCAGAATATCGCGGAATTTGGTGGAAACGCAAGCAGCGTAACTATATTTGGCGAATCTGCAGGAGCGTCAAGCGTGACACAGCTTACAATGGCTGCCAAGTGTGAAGGCTTGTTTCACAGAGTTATCTCTCAAAGCGGAAGTCCTTTAGCGAGGTGGAGCTACAATCCTGATCCTTTGACATCTGCCAAAGAAGTGGGAAGTAGTATGGGATGTTCGACGGCAAATACAGCGGCCCTTGTTCAGTGTTTATGAGGGAAGTCTGTCGATGAAATATTGAAACACCAAACATCCGAGGTTGACGTCTCAGCAAAGTCATCATGGGTTCCATCTTACAGTGGTGATTTTTTCTCCTTCGTGCCCAAAGAGCTCCCGCTTTGGACAGGTATTCCTGTAGTAAACAAAATGAACGAGTTTGACCTTATGACGGGGGTAACCTGGGAGGAAGGAGACTCTTTCTATTCGCTTATTGTATCAGAACCGAGAGCCAAAGGTCAGATTCATGACAAAGTAGACGGACTTCCGGATATGTACGTACAGAAGACTTTGAGTCAAGTGGCACAATTCATATTGCCTGGAGATACCAGCCGATCCGACAAATTACTCCCGTCCTTACGGTTCCAGTATACGGACTGGAAAGATCCACAAAATAAATTTTCTAATTCCAAAATGATGGTTCAAGTGTTAGGTGATACTAGTGTCCATGTTAATTCTGTGCAGTATGCCCGGTTGCACGACCAGTTCGGACGATCAGTCGGTGGCAGCAACTCTGGCACAGGAAAGACTTACTTCTACCGCCTCAAACCACGGGCTAGCTGGTTGCCCTCTGATCTATGGTCGGTCGGAGCTTCCCACGATCACGATGTTTATTTCATGTTTGGTGCGTTATTCGTCGGACCTAACAACTCTACTGCAGAAGAGAAACACCTCAGTCACGTGATGATGGAATATTGGACCAACTTCGCAAAGACTGGGTAAGTTGTCAAAGCTTGTGCACTTAGATTATACATTAGGCCAAAACATTTCGAAGACATACTCTCAATTTGCTCCACATCTGTTCACATTAACATTTCGAATAATACTTTTAGTTGATTCCACTTCTTTTCAAAATAATGAAATGATTTTTTACCATTTTTACTGTTTGTCGGAGTATTTAGTATCAAAGGACGTGGCATTGTGTTTGTGAGACTAAAGCTTTTTGTAGTATACCATCACCTTAACTATTTTTTCGCCAATGGAAATAATGCTGCACGAGAAATTTAATTTTGCCTCTCTCCTGGAAGTATTCACTAGAAAATAGCTTTTACAAAATAAAACAATTTGCTTATAAAAAGTGTGTCTACCAAATTCAACTGAAAGTTTGCTGTTATTGTTGTTGTTGCTGTTTATTTGAAATAAAAGAAATTCTCGGAATGACACGAAAAATGGCACGATGATTGCTTTTATATTCCATCGATGACTTTACTCACTTATGCACGTGCGAGAGCTATTTTTAACTCGACTTTTCACCTCACTTCCTGCCGTGGACAGTACCAGTCATCGGAGACCCATCGTGAACAAGAATTTGACGATGAAGTACAACGTGTTTTCGAGTTTTGTGCATGCGAATCGTTAGTTGGAGTTTTGTCGTGAAAGATGATATGATCATTGTTGCATTTCTATCGTATTTACTTGAGAGTGAGAACGGGAAGACAAGGGGGTAGGTCGAATTTCAACAACACGAGAAATTTCGAATGTTGATGAAGATAAAAATGTTAAATAAGATGTTTTAGAGTTTTGTCGGTACCTAAAATATTCCTACGAAGTAGGCTACCATCTTCAAATTGTCCGGTATATTCAGTGAGTGAGTGAGTGAGTCCATCCGAATCCTTTCGTCGGCAAAATAAGGAGAACTGTTGACATTAGAACCTTGATTTTTTTGCATGAAGGTGGATTGAGGGACCGTTACCAGAAAGTTTTGATGAAAATCACTGGTGAGGCTGACTTGGGCTGTGCCCATCTTAATATAGGCAGGATTTCAACTTGGGGCGGGGGGAGGGGGTTCCAAGAGTTCAGTGCGCGTCGGAGTCCTAATGCCTACCCTACTTCGTAGGTCCTGTGACGTTAGTCACACTGCCATGTTCCTACGAAGTTGGCTCTCATTTGCAAATTGTCCGATAATGAGTGTGTGACTCAGTCAGTCCATCCGAGACCTTTCGTCGGCAAAATAAGGAGAACAGTTGACATTAGAACCTCCATTTTTGGCATGAAGGTGCATTAGGGGACTGTTACCAGCAAGTTCTGAGCTGACCTACTTTTGATGAAAATTTCTGGTGATTCTTGATGAAAATCACTGCTGATTCTGACTTGGGCAGTGCCCATCTTGATATAGGCAGGGTTTCAACTGGGGTGAGGGAGGGGCGCGAGGGGGTCCAAGAGTTCAGTTCGCGTCGGAGTCCTAATGCCTACCCTACTTCGTAGGTCCTGTGACGTTAGTCACACTGCCATGTTATATTTTGCATAACAGTTTGAAATGATCTCTCCTTTGTTCTGACAACTTATTGACTTGTCATCACGAGAACAACACGCGCGCGCGAGAAACGTGTCCGATAACTGATCTGTCTGATAACAAATCTGACATCCTTACAGCATATATTTGTACTATTTGTCCATGTCAATAGTATATGTGCTGAGGGAAACTTGTTTACTCTTCATGATCTGATGTTTGCAAGACTAAATGCAACTATCTGATTCGTCATTCAATATTCGTCCATTGAATTACCTCCGCGTCCATGATCAAAAGACCTAATTCACATAACAGCATTTGCACAAAACACATAAAAAAAGACACAAAAGAAAGTGTGTATAAATATAGGCTAGTTTTCCCGAGAAAAGTGGTCAACAGTTTTCAGTAATACCGGCAAGACATCGCGATGTTTCAAAAATATCAAATCCGTATCGCTGATAAGTATTCTCATTCCATATGATTTTTGTTGTAACGTCGTTGTCTGAAAAATGGTAATCATATGAACACCATGAAGATCTTGAAGTACATAGGTCCATACGATCCCTAGCCCAGGGTTAAACGGCAGTATACACAAGTTATGAGTTACAACTGAAATAGGAGTTGCCAAATAGCTACTGGGCCTTCATGAAAACAAAAGAGAATAGAAATACGCCCGATGATAACACATTCATACAGTTTTTACCATCAATTCTACGTCTGACGAACATCAAAATAAACGCATTAGGTTTTCTGACATATCATTATAATTGTTGTGTGAAATAACCACTTTTGCTTCACAAGCTGTACGTTTTGTTGTAGTGCAATCACAGTGTGATCTGTATATTTCAAATTTTACTACACAATTATATATGGAGTGGGTGGTCGTTGCTTTCTGTCATCATAGTGTTTTTTTGTGTCTGCCTGTGTGTGTGTCAACCCAATTAGTAGTAGAGAAGGCGTATCACAGTTATTACACAAGCCACCCAAATGCACATAGCCACCGCAAGCCACCATCACCCACCGAGCGCTGTCATACGTCATTATCAATTTCTATTTGTATAAATTATTGCGTCTGGATATTAATAAATGATATACGTTATAATTTACCTGAATATATATAGTATAGATCTACATATGATATTATTAATAAACCTTTCGAATTTATACGTTAATCATTAATAACGATTAAATAACCTATATTTTAGGTTTTATATCGCTTTTACAAAGAGATGTTATTTCGATATATATATATATAGTACGGATTCATATCAATAAATTCTCCGAATCTGTACGCTAATCATTCAAAAATGAGGCCTATATTGTAGGCTGTATTAATTTTTACAAAAAGGCATTGCAATTAGTGTTTGGTAACACTCGACTGATAATTACGCGGTATATATATTGATTATAACCTCGATATACAGATATGAGGCGGTCATGTTACATAATTGTATTGATTTTAGTACCTGTCAATGTGAGAGTATACGGTTGTATAGTGGTAACAGCTGTGATAGAATAACTAGAGATGACACGGTTTGATTATAGGAAAGCGTTTCAATTATAGCCCTCATAAATTGATTTCAATCAGTGTATGATAATATTGGGTTTTGAATGTTTATATCGCTTATTACTTCGGAATGGCGAATTTACTGCAAAATACCATCGAACCTAAAGAATCGTCCGTAAGTATTACAATTTTATTACGACTTACTCACCGACAATACTGATACGTTTAATCACACGACTTTGTCGATATAATGATGTACATAGCGAACGGCGTTGTAAATCATCTAAAATTTGATTATAGCCGAGTTCCATATAACGATCGCTCACTTTTAATATCTCAATTGTATATTTTTTACAGGATAAAAACTCTGTATGGGCTGGATTCGTACGAGAAAATGCGGACACTTTAGGTAGTTCCGGTTGGCCCAGTTTGGAGAATGTATTTGCCATAGATGGGGTCGTTGAAACACGAACGGTTTATAATGACGATGACTGGAATACGGGTATAAGAAGTTCGACAACCATTCTCCTAAATGATCCCCCTTCACTTCCGGAGATTAAAACACGCAAATGTGTAGAAGAATTATCCCGTTTATTCTCGCCCAGAGTTTGCAAAAACTGTAACCAGTCATTAGGTGTCGAAGTTTGTGGAAAATGTCGAGTTAGTTTATGCCGAGATTGCGCATGTTTCGCCCGACAGGTGTCATTCGGGGTTTTTATGTGTCCAACCTGTTGTAGTTGTGAGTTTTGTGATTATTGGCGAATGAAGCAGTCGAAATAATCAAAACTGGTGATAACGATAAACAGCTACTACACCATGTACACGTATTTATTATCATTGGATACCAGCTATAACCGACCATCGTCATATAAAGTCATATCGAAACGACTCTGGACGGTGGCTGCAAGCAAGAAGAACACAACTTCGGTTGTTAAAGTTCAAAGTATATATTTATTTATACAAATTAATTTAGTAATGACAGTTTCAAAACGAAAATACAACTGAGCAATCCTAGTACACAAACGGCAATTTCATTTCCATAACCCTGTGAAAGAGCTGAGGGTATATCGATAACGAACGCAACGGTACGCCCTGGTGACGAAATCAACTAATCAATAGGTTTGATTGGTTGCCTTGTGTACTCACACGGTAAAAGTCTGTTTATTAAGAATTTACGCATCTCAGCGGCAGACTCTTCCGCTTCATCGTTTGATAAGTCGTCTTCCTCACGCATAGGACTCAAAAGGTCACGAAAGTTCATATAAAGTCCTATATGTACAGACACCACCACCACCACCACCACCAGGAGAGGACTCAAAAGGTCACGAAAGTTCATATAAAGTCCTATATGTACAGACACCACCACCACCACCACCACCACCAGGAGAGGACCCAAAAGGTCACGAAAGTTCATATAAAGTCCTATATGTACAGACACCACCACCACCACCACCACAACCACCACCGGGAGAGGACTCAAAAGGTCACAAAAGTTAGGAAAATCTCAAATTAATATTTTCAAAATAACAAACCTGGCCAATAGTATTCTCACTTAAGAATCTATTTTCTACTATGTATGGCGACACATGGAAATACCTCTTACATGCATGTGTGTAATGGGATCAAAATAACAGAAAACTTCATGGATTGAATGAACCGCAATTTTGTTCTTAAGGCTATGGTTTTGTCGACTATAAGATAAAGGGTAAAAACATTTTCGACAATATTTTTTCTTAATATTCTAACGAAATATACTAGACTACAGGGTATCCGCGGATTAAACTTTCTTCATAATCTAAAATTGGTCGATGGTTGTTATCATTTCTAATTGAAAATTAACAACATTTTCTCCAAATCTGAAAGATATTCACGTCTCATTGAAATCAACCATTCATAGACCATTGAATCCTTACACACCAAACACCTTTGGTCGGATTTTCAACATGTACGACGATTAACCAAAATCAACCCGGACAATTTGCGGGGATATACGGTCCGAATAAACTTGAAGTTGAACGATACCTAGTAGCATCGCAAGTGGATAATAGCGCGAAAAGTGTTCAATTGTCATGAATAGGAATTTGTACGGGGTTCACAAAATTTAGTCGAAACATATTTATTTATTTTTTAAAAGTGTCATAATTCAGTAGGCGTAAGTCCCATCGCGATTTGATGTATTATTTGGGAAAAAATATCATATATATGTTTTCAATGTCACGTGATTCCTGCCATCCACCTGACGTCAACACGAATATATACATATAATATTCTGGCACTGCTTCACAGGAAAATGAAAACATCACGGTGGAAGGGGAAGTAAGCAGGTTATGGAAACTAATTCACGCTAGTGTTTTGGAGACATGCCGACTTGCCTACAAACCGAGACTTAAAAGAGCGATGCCAACACAACATGGTGACATCAGTGACATTACATATACTTCAATGGCAGGGACTGTATCCAGACTACAATAACCAGTGATTGCCTCCCTTATTTATACTGACTACAAATCTTGCCAACATGCCGACTTGCCCACATACATCCTTATTTACAAACAAACTCGAAAAAGGACGCAATGGCATACACCGTCAATCTTCACCTGTTTCCTATACTTCGAAAACAGGGGCAGTAACTCAGTTTAGAATAACCACAGCTTACAGCCCTTATTCATATTTCTTCAAATTCTGCCAACAAGCCGACTTGCCGACAATCTACACGACGACCGGATCGCTATCAGGCACATCACATATACATCCTTATTTACAAATAAACCCCAAGTGAAGACGAAATGGCATACTCTGTCTACCTCCCCTTGTTTGCAAGACTTCGATACCAGCTTACCTCCCTTATTCATTTTTGTCCCAAATTTGCCGACACTGCAGATGGTGCCGTCGACGGGGTCGGTATTGGTCACATCATATGCACATCTTTATTTACGATCTCCCTTATTTTCCAAGGCCATTCGTCCCTCCCCATATTTTCAATATCACGTGATTCCCGCCATTCACCTGACGTCAACACGAATATTTACAAATATTATTTTGAGACTGCTTTATAGCAAAATGAAAACATCGCGGTGGAAGAGGAAGTAAGCAGGTTATGGAACCTAATTCATGCTAGTGTTTTGGAGATATGCCGACTTGCCGAGATGCCGCAGATATGACGACGAATAGTACACCCCTCGCGCTCACGGTACATTCATTGATAACGATCCATGCGTCACAAATATTACGACAATAACAGTACTCAACATCAATATATATGATCACACGCTCAACAATTCCATTTTATTTTATGAACGGGGCTCCCGCTCAACCATTGGAGTACTGGCACTTGGGTACCCGTCTACCCTATCTCAAGAGTGACGGTCAACATTTGTCCTATTATCAGAATACGTCAAAACCTTTTGTGATGTAAATATGTGAAGAAGCTGGTATCATGATATTCCTACTACCATAATATTACCGGATCTTTGTTTAGGGCGGCAAGGTTGGTTGATTCTGATAATGGAATGTTGAGCGTGTGACCATATATATTGATGTTGAGTACTGTTATTGTCGTAATATTTGCGGCACATGGATGGGTATCAATGAATGTACCGTGAGCGTGAGGGATGTACTATTCGTCGTCATATCTGCGGCATCTCGGCAAGTCGGCATATCTCCAAAACACTAGCATGAATTAGGTTCCATAACCTGCTTACTTCCTCTTCCACCGTGATGTTTTCATTTTGCTGTAAAGCAGTCTCAAAATAATATTTGTAAATATTCGTGTTGACGTCAGTTGGATGACGGGAATCACGTGATATTGAAAATATGGGGAGGGACGAATGGCCTTGGAAAATAAGGGAGATCGCAAATAAGGATGTGCATATGATGTGACCACTACCGACCCCGTCGACGGCACCATCTGCAGTGTCGGCAAGTCGGCGCGTTGGCAAAATTTGGGACAAAAATGAATAAGGGAGGTAAGCTGGTATCGAAGTCTTGCAGACAAGGGGCGGTAGACAGAGTATACCATTTCGTCTTCACTTGGGATTTATTTGTAAATAAGGATGTATATAATTATTATGTGATATGCCTGATAGCGATCCGGTCGTCATGTAGATTGTCGGCAAGTCGGCTTGTTGGCAGAATTTGAAGAAATATGAATAAGGGCTGTAAGCTGTGGTTATTCTAAACTGAGTTACTGCCCCTGTTTTCGAAGTATAGGAAACAGGTGAAGATTGACAGTGTATGCCATTGCGTCCTTTTCCGAGTTTGTTTGTAAATAAGGATGTACCGGTATGTGGGCAAGTCGGCATGTTGGCAAGATTTGTAGTCAGTATAAATAAGGGAGGCAATCACTGGTTATTGTAGTCTGGATACAGTCCCTGCCATCGAAGTATATGTAATGTCACTGATGTCACACTGTTGTGTTGGCATCGCTCTTTTAAGTGTCGGCTTGTAGGCAAGTCGGCATGTCTCCAAAACACTAGCGTGAATTAGTTTCCATAACCGGCTTACTTCCCCTTCCACCGTGATGTTCATTTTCCTGTGAAGCAGTGCCAGAATATTATATGTATGCATTCATGTTGACGTCAGGTGGATGGCAGGAATCACGTGACATTGAAAAGATGGGGCGGAACGAATAGCCTGGGAAAATAAAGGAGATCGTAAATAAGGATGTGCATGCGAGGTGACCTATACCGACCCCGTCGACGGCACCATTTGCAGTGTCGGCAAGTCGCCGTGTTGGCAAAATATGAGAGAAATATGAATAAGGGAGGTAAGCTGGTATGGAAGTATTGCAAACAAGGGGAGGTAGCCAGTGTATGCGATCTCGTCTCCATTTTGGGGTTATTTGTAAATAAGGATGTATATGTGAGGTACCTGCTACCGATCCTGTCGTCGTGTAAATTGTCGGCAAGTCGGCTTGTTGGCAAAATTGGAAGAAATATAAATAAGGGATGTAACCCGTGGTTAATCTAGCCTGAGTTACTGCCCCTGTTATGAAAGAAAAGGAAGCAAGGGGAGGTCGGCAGTGTAAACGATTTCATCATTTTCAGGTTTGTTTGTAAATAAGGATGTAGGGCCTATATGTGAGGTTCCTGACACCTACCCGTCGACGTCGCCTTGTAGGGTGTCGGCAAGTCGGCGTGTTGGCAATATTTGGAAGAAATATAAATAAGGGGAGCAACCACTGGTTATTGTAGTCTGGGTTACAAATAATCTGCAGACCCTGCTATTGAAGCATTGGAAAGAAGGGGAGGTAGCCAGTGTAGACGATTTCGTCTCCTCGGCGTATATGTAATGTCACTAATGTCACCCTGTTTTGCTGGCATCGCGCTTTGGAGTGTCGGCAGTAGTATATAAAGGGCAAATTGGCGCGTATTTAGGGGGAGATAACTCTGTTTGAACAATTTTTCGCGGAGGATGCGGAGCTCAACGTGACGATCACGTGATCGAGACGTCAAGGTCACATCCGGGTCAAAGGTCATGTGAAGCTCAACGGTGACATCCGGGTTAAAAGGTCAAAGGTCACTTCCGTTCACGTGACGGCTCCGCAATAAGGCTGAGACCCCAGTGACTCCCAATGTGAATCTCCCGAAACATGGTCCTCGACGATATTGGCATCTATTTGCCCATGTTAAATGGCCAGTGGGGAACCCTCAGTGTCTCCATACAGAGATAAACCGTATTGGCAAGAAAAAAAAACTTGAAACCATGGGAATGAAGACTTATAGTAATAAACATAATCTATATGTGTTCTACTATGTTATTATGACGACTTTAGGCATGCGCAGATTGGGGTCTAATAAGTAAAGTGGTTATTTTATTATGACGACTCTAGCATTCGTGCGACCTCAAGGTCGAGGGTTTATTGTCCAGTTCGCACAAACAAACATGGCGAATTTCAACATGGCGACCGCACAACGTTCGTCCTACGTATGCTGACCGGCAAGGAAGAAAACTCTGATGGGGCGAACCCTCTGTAGGCGCAAATCCCCGGTGTTCTCCCCAGAGACGTTTTGGGGCCGAGAGGGGCCCCTATTGGTCCGATGGGGTCGAGTGAGGTATCAATATAAAACATACGTGTTGAAGCATCCGACAGATGGGGTGTGGCGTGGAATCGACCTCATGCGGTGCATGCGCAGTAGACAAAGGGTATAGAAATAGACGTTTTGGGGTCTAGGGGGGTCACGGGTGATCCGATTGGATCGAGTGAGGTATCAATGTCAAGCACATGTCAGGTAGCATCCGCCGGGATGGATGTGACGTGGAACCGACGTAATTCTGCGCATGTGCAGTAGACAAAGTGTATGGAAATAGACGTTTTGAGGTCTAGGTGGGTCACTAGTGGTCCGATTGGATCGAGTGAGGTATCAATGTAAAGCACTCGCGAGGAATCATTCGCCGGGAGGGGTGTAACGTGGAACCGACGTCATCCTGCGCATGCGCAGTAGACACAGTGTATGGAATATCCGTTTTGGGGACTAGATGGGTCACTAGTGGTCCGATTGAATCGAGTGAGATATCAATGTAAAGCACACGCGAGGAAGCATCCGGCGGGATGGGTGTGACGTGGAACCGATGTCATTCTGCGCATGCGCAGTAGACACAGTGTATGGAAATACACGTTTTGCGGTCTAGGTGGGTCACTAGTGGTCAGATTGGATCGAGTGAGCTATCAATGTAAAGCATACGTGGGGGAGCATCCGCCGAGATGGGTGAGACGTGGAACCGAAGTCATTCTGCGCATGCGCATTAGACAAAGTGGATGGAAATATACGTTTTGGGGTCTAGGTGAGCCACTATTGGTCCGATTGGGCCGTACGATGTGTCAATGTGTAGCATTCGTGATGTGGAAATGACGTCTTTGTTCGCATGCGCAGTAGACAAAGTGTATGGAAATACACGTTTTGGGGTCGAGATGGGCCAAGCTTTGCTTCTGATTGGACAAGAGCAGCCGAGAATACATCTAAGGGGCAAGAACGAATATGACAGAGACAGAGCCAAATGGCGGCCTCTGATTGGACAAGAGTCTTCTTGAATTGAAAATATATCAAACATACCCAACGCGACTCCAAAGCGTTGGTATGATGTAACATTGGGACGAATAAACTATATGAAAACTTGTTGTTGTTGTTGTTCTCTCATCCGTCATCCTTGTTGTTGTTGTTTTTCTCTGATCTGTGTATATCATGGCGTCAAGGTGCACGAGTGCTTCAACCCGATATTTCACTCGACCCAATCGGGCCAATATTGGCCCATGTCAGCCCCAAAATGTCTATTTCCATACCCTTTTCCAACAATTCCCTGTCTGCGCATGCGCAGAATGACGATATTCCTACCCCACATCCACCCAGTCGGATGCTCCCTCACGTATGCTTCCCATCGATACCTCACCCGACCCATGTCGACCCCAAAACGTCTATTTCCATAGCCTTTGTCTACTGCACATGCGCACAATGACGTCAGTTCCACGCCAAGCCCATCCCGTCGGATGTTCCTTCACGAATGCTACACATGGACACCTCGCGCAGCCGAATCGAGCCAATGGTTGCTAACCTAGATCCAAAAAAGTCTATTTCCATACACTTTGTCTACTGCGCATGCGCACAATGAAGTCAGTTATACGTCACGCCCATCCCGTCGGATACTCCTCCACGAATGCTACACATGGACACCTCGCACGGCGAAATCGGACCAATAGTGGCTCCCCTAGACCCCAAAACGTCTATTTCCATACACTTTGTCTACTGCGCATGCGCAGAATGACGTCGGTTCCACGTCACACCCATCTCGGCGGATGATGCCACATATGCTTTACATGGATACCTCACTCGATCCAATCGGACCAATAGTGACCCACCTAGACCCCAAAACGTCTATTCCCATACACTTTGTCTACTGCTCATGCGCAAAATGAAGTCGGCTCCACGTTACACCACTTCCGACGGATGCTCCCTCACGAGTGCTTTACATTGATACCTCACTCGATCCAATCGGACCACTAGTGACCCACCTAGACCTCAAAACGTTTATTTCCATACACTTTGTCTACTGCGCATGCGCAGAATGACGTCGGTTCCACGTCACACTCATCGCGGCTGAGGTTTCCTCACGTATGCTTTACATTGATACCTCGCTCGTTCAACTCGGATCACTAGTGGCCCACCTAGACCCCAAAACGTCTATTTTCATACCCTTGTCTACTGCGCATGCGCAGAATGGCGTCGCGTCAACGTCACACCCCTTCCGTCGGATGCTCCTTCACGTATGCCTTACATTGATACCTCACTCGACCCCATCGGAACAATAGGGGCCCCTCTCGGCCCCAAAACGTCTCAGGGAAGATCACCGAGAACTTGCGCCTACAGAGGGTTCGCCCCGTCAGAGTTGTCTTCCTTGCCGGTCATCATACATATGACGAACGTTGTGCGGCCGCCATGTTGAAATTCGCCATGTTTTTTGTGCAAACTGAACAATAAACGCTCGACCCTGGGGTCGTCATAATAAAATAATGACTTTACTTACTACACTCCAATCTGCGCATGCCTAAAGTCGTCATAATAACATAGTAGAACACATATAGATTATGTTTATTACTATAAATCTTCCTTCCCATGGTTTCAAGTATTTTTGTTTCGTGCCTATATGGTTTCTCGCTGTATGGAGACACTGAGGGTTCCCCACTGGCCATTTAACATGGGCAAATAGATGGCAATATTGTCGGGGACCATGTTTCGGGAGATTGACATTGGGAGTCACCGGGGTCTCAGCCTTATTGCTGGGCCGTCACGTGACCGTTAGTGACCTTTGACCTTTGACCCGGATGTCACCCTGACCTCTCGATCCCGTGATCGTCACGTTGAGCTCCGCAAAAAATTGTTCAAACAGAGTTATCTCCTCCTAAATGCGCGCCAATATGCCCTTTATATACTACTGTCGGCAAGTCGGCTTGTAGGCGAATGGGAAAGAAACGTAAATAAGGGGGGGAAAATATAGCTTGGTGTGCATTTTTTAGCTGTACACACTGTTCAATGGACTGGCCCATGGTCCATTTGATAACCTTGAAATCATACTGAATAGCCCTGGTTTTAAAGGCGATTCATGAAAAAATCATAAAAAGTATTTATCTTTTTCTTTGATTCTAGCAGTTTTGAAGATAAACACAATTTTTATCAAAATTTATCAAATTGGGTGAATGTTGCTGGACATGGCAGGAACAAGCCTGTTTAACGGTTGGAAATGCACAACGATAAACTGAGAATGGGGAGCGATGTTAGGATCGGTTTATTGTGTGATGCCAGTATTTTCTTTCATCCACACGATCATCGATATCCCAGATAACACACGGACGTTGGCCCAACGATGGGCCAACGTTGGCCAAGCTCATCATTTTGGTTGGGCCAACGTTGGTGGCCAACGTTGGCCCAACATCTTTTTGCTCAGTGGGCCAACGTTGGGCAGCCATCGTTGGGCCAACATTGGCCAGCCACCATTGGGCCAATGTTGGCTAGCCAACGTTGGCCCAACATCTTTTTGCTCAGTGGGCCAACGTTGGGCAGCCATCGTTGGGCCAACACTGGCAGCCAAGATTGAGCCAACATTAAAATCACTAGCTATTCAGCTCATATATACAAAATATATGCTGTAATTTAGTGCTGGAATCAAGCAGGAATGAGTAATGCATGAGTAAATAAAACCCGCTCAGCAGAATGAGCCGATGAACCTCTTCATGGACAACTGCTTGATTAGTATTGGAAAAATGCTAAGAACCCATGACTATGAAAAACATCATTCAATATCAAGGATTTTTCATCCTGAGGGGATATTTTACTCTAAAAGTTTTCTTGAAAACTGATGGTTTCTCAACAAATGATCAATTAATCAAGCCCGTCACAAACATCACTTTTTTTACGAAACAGAAATAAAATTTAAGTCATAGGAGTATGATAACGACAACACTTTATTCACCGACTGATCACTCATTTCTAAACTACAAAGATGTTGTGTGGCAAAAAACATTCCATCTTCTTCGATCAAACACAGGCTATATAGCAGATGGCATTTGCATGAGTGTCAATTAATTCTGGGCTAGCTCTATCCTCAAACGTCTTCCTGTTCTCAGTCACCTGGTTGATTGTTCCATTCGACTTTGTTCCAACGTGCAGCATCTGCAATAAAAAGGTATAATACCTGAAACACACAGATTCTATAGGAAAGATTTAACTACTGAAAATAATCCAATTTGAGAAGCTAAAAGCCCCCCCCCCCCACCAACCAAGGGGTATATGTTAACTGATAGTCTCACCATGAAATGTATTTTGAAATGTATTTTGTGTGGCAAATGTTGATGGCAGTTGTGTTTGGTTGTGGAAAAGAAATCCAAGATGGCAGGCATCTTGGATTTCACTGAATGCTCAGTGAAAATCAATACCAACTGCTGTCTCGCTGATCAATGTGTAAATCTCAATCCCGAGTTTCAAATCGATCAGTTGGATTGTTATCAAGATATTACATTCACAGCATGGGTGGGATGGACAGAAGGATGGAAATTAGCTACATGACTCAGCCCACACAATTCAGAAAACTCACCTCGGCAAAAATAATATCATATTAAAATAATTCCAATTTAACACCATGTTAAATATTGCCAAGGTGAACTGATTATGCCAGTTAAATTAAATCATATTATCATATTAAAATAATTCCAGTACAGGAATACAAATGTGACAGAATTGCACGTATACCTCAAATTCATGGCAACAAGAAAAGCTACTGATTTGCAGGACAGTTGTGTGTTTTCCATCCATTATGTGCAAACCCAAATTAAAGTTTGAATATGGGATCAAAAATATTCAATCTGAGAGCAGATACCCATGGACTCTTGTTCTAATTTTGTAGTCCAGCAACCAAATTTAAACTTTGTGCTCGGGTGGTACCACCTATGAAAACAATTTGGTGAAATTTTGGAAGAATGTCAGATTTTATCGCCTGGAAACTAAATGTGGGACTGACAGACAAAATGATAAACAGACCTAAATGGAGTCCCTTTGGGTCATCAGGGGGCAATTAGCCTGAGAAGGCTCCAGCTATTTACAGATTAGCTCTCATGATAATCGAATGAAATTGTCAGAATGTTTGTCTAAGGAAAAATCATTTGGGGTATATTGCGGGGGGGGGGAGTGTGTGTCTTCCATGGGTGGAGTGTGAAATTTGGTGCCTCCCCCCCCTTCCTGGCAAAAAATATAAATATATATATTTTAAAAAAACAAGAACAATCATAGTACTGGACAAATTCTGGTTCACAAAATATGAACAAGATTATATCATGTGCTTGGGCTAAAACATATGTTTATCGATACTCACTGCATAAACCCAGCCTCAGGCCAGAGAAGAAAATGACATTTTCTCTCTCTTCAGGTCCCAGCTCTCTTCAGTTCTGCCAAGGTCTGTCAGGAAGACTACTCCATATTTGCCTCATGACATGGGATGTGTCAGCAGCTCCCTTAACAGCAGCAAATGATGCCAACTGGAAATAGAACAGAAATATCACTGTTAATATGTTATTATGTCTGATAGAAAACATGAACAATATGAAGATCATTTGTCCCCCCACCCCACTATAACCACATAGTGTGTATTGTATATAGTTTTCACTTAATGAAACCCAGAGTGTCAGACAGTCACATAATATAATGTTCTAATTTACCTTTAAAACCCCAGTTTCAACCTTCCAGAAGAAAAACTAATGTTACAGTGCACGCCTTATCATTTGAAAATAAAAAACATGATAGCTATTTGTTATGTTATGAGCTAAATCAACTTACAAGTACATAAATGATGGTGAGCAAACCATGTACAATAAAATGTATCTTATAAGGGATGAAAAAAATAGTCTAACAAGGCTATCTCATTCTCTCGGCATGCAGCATCAGATTGTGTATCTCCGTTCTGCCAGATACCCTCCGACTGATTCGGGTGGAAAGAAGCATCATGAATGCAAAGCTTCGGTCAATCAACATCATAACTGGAGCAAATCAGAATGAGAAATCTCGCTTCTTCATATGCAGATATTATGGGTTCCTGGTTTGTATCAATCTCCCTGTTTCTGGTCCAATCAATCAGAGGATGTTACATCGACAATAGGAGGCTCTGACAGAAGGAGAATGGGTTATCTAGATGGATATCATTCAGAACATTACCATGTCAAAGAGGTGTTAACGAATACCGGTACCATCTCTTATTCTTGGCATCTCATTATTGTACCAGTACCTGTAATCAACAGAAAGACTAAATATAGAAGTTTGCAACATAAATGTATTTATGCAATATTTAACAGATTTAGAGCAGATCAGCATGATCAAAATTTTATATAGAAATAATATCAACGAAGATAACACTGATACATGTAGCTGAATGACAATTATTTGCTAGTTATCCCTGCACCAAAAACCATATAAACAAATAACAGGAAATATATTACATTTGGATTAGGCGGAATAATATTTAAGTTACGACAAACATTCTGACAATCCAATTGCCAACAAAGAAGTGTATGATACATTCTCATATTCACTGAAAATTTTCCTTGGACATTTGTGTATCACAGCTGGCCAATTCCACCCATAGGAAATCCAGATAAATTGCCATAATTTATAAACCCCAGTATGTATTCCTGGTATATTTTCATGTACGAGTACTGAAATCAATTCGTTAAGAATATTGGGAACCAGACCAACTTGTAGCATATCCGTGCCCCAGTTGATCAATTCATTGACTGCTGAAGAATTGTTCCCCGTTAGCATGTAGGATACCAAAACAGAAATTTATTTCTCATAATCCATAATCCGAAGCCTAGGACGCTATGCTTAAGTCTACAATTTTTCCTTCATTTAGAATGTTGAGGATCAAAATTTGAGCCTGATACGGGTGCAAAGTTTGATTGAATAATCAGAGAATTATCACCATATACAGACCTTCTTGTTAACGGAAATTCAGTGCCAAATGGATTTTTTAAATGTCTTCAAATGTTTTTGCAGTGCATTATTGTGCTATATATTGTGTGGCTGTGTATACCACTTGTACATATGTACAGAATATTTGACCAGTTGCATAACAGCTCATATTATACCAAATAGAGCTGAACTATTGCAAGTAATGTACACACAGCGAAAAACCATCACGGTGTCGTGCCGGGACAAGTATAACTTACCGGTCCTGGTTGTCAGGATAGCACCGACGTCTGGTGTTTACCCTCAGTAATCCAAAACCCAAGAACCTCAAATACAGCCAAGCCAACTCTTATATAGTACACATATGCTCGATCCCGGGCTCTTTAGTATAGTCACAGGCCGTACAAGCCAAAACCGGTTGACCTGGTTATTAGTTGTCCTTCATGACGAACTATGCGAAACCACTGAGCACTACACACTTCCCTGTTTTAAAAAAGACGTTCTCGCAAAGTTTACATTAAAACTGACGAAGCCTTATAAAACACGGCAACACACCACACATACAGTTAATCAACCAAGAAACGTTAAAGGAACAAATATGGTTAAGATCTGCAGTGGAGACCAGACCAAACAGGATACAATTTGATAGTGCCAAAAGGGCGATATTCCGGTGTTTCGGTTGACAAACCTACCATTTCGCACGTTAACCCTACGCCTAACATAGATAGACGCCACAAACACAGTAGAAGGTTAGCGGACACAGGGGGTTATTCTTCTGTCCCAGTGGCTACTCTGGGCTCCGGGCAGACACAGAATCGCCAATATTAGTAGAAAGCGGGTTCACAAAGCTAAAAAATACTACCTGTAAAATCCCAGCATAAGGCTAGATTACCCACTGAATATTTCGTGCGGATAGGCTTTTAAACAGAATATCTGAAGAATAGTTTCCCGGACACATCAAAGGTAGCGAATTTCCAAATCAAAGGAATGGTCTCCTTACAGTTTGCGGACATGTGGTCATCATTCCGAAATAAGAGCGAGTAAAACAAGTGAATTGAAACATGAAAGTTAAAATACATGTACTAATCCCGCTCAACCGTAGACCGCGCGAGGTCAAGCTATCACCTGCCACACACTTCTAAACTGTGGCACGTGTTTTACAGGGTGAAGCGATCATCGACTCTGCAATATCAATTTGGTGCAGCTCTACATGTAGGGTAAGCAATAAAAACAAATTGCTTGCTAGTAAAACCAATTAATAAATAGAAATCAGTCAACAGAATTAAGATACGAATTACTTACATCCGGCACGAGTAAGGGATACGTGTTCCAGCTTTGTCAACATAACATTAGGCCTACTCTGCACTACATCTCCAAATACAGAAAAGGAGATTTTCACCTGTGGGGCCAAAAGTCAGACCGCCCGAAGAGTCACAGGGCACACACAGGAAATACACCGAAAAGTAATGCCTTAAACTACCTAAATTTTGAACTGGAATGCTACCATTCCAACTTGCAACACCATTCTGCATTGCTATAAATGTACGACTATGAGATTATGCCGTCAATCATACCACGACAAACACCATAATCCTCCGCCACACAAGAGACATGAACCCACATATCTTCATGTTAAGGCATCATAAAATCACGAGTCCACCTATCCACCAGGGAAGGTACACTACTATAAAATGTACACATTTGCACTTAAAACAGCCCACTTTTCCAAGATTCTGAAAAGTGCGCTACAAATTTATGATGCCACGCATACCCATAGCTCATCCTCTTTATCAGAGAGATGTGCTACCTTTCCCGTAAAGGAATGATTAATAATATTGCACTCCCTTCCCTCAAGAAATACTGAAGGACCAAATTAAAAACCCAGCTGGTAAGCCAAGAATTTCGACGGGGCAGAGCTATTCTCCGCCCTGTCCGATCACAAATATGAAATAAACCCTAACCATGAATGCCAACTGGGCGGAGCTAATCCCCGCCCTGTCAGACTATAAATACGAAATAAACCCTACCATAACTAGGTGGGGGCAAAGCTATTACCCGCCCCCAAAACAAAACTAAACAAGCGTTCTGAGAACCCCAACATCTCGCCTTGCGGGGTCATCCGCCAAAGGTGCAGCAGTATTGAAAGCATACATGTAGAGCAAACAATAAGGTCTGGAATAAGTGATGCGGTACAGACAATAATGTCTGGAATAGATTATCTGGTACAGACAATAACATCAGTCCCATGTGGGATTACTGGCAAAAGTTAATCCCATGTAGGATGGATAGGTCAGTGCAGTCGGATTACTGGTACGGCATTCCAGTGTGAGATTACTGCTGGGTGGACCAGTCCCATGTTATTACTGATGGATAGTCCTCTGTGGGATTACTGCTGGATAGTGCAGTCCCAAGTGGGATTACTACCATCACCATCATGGTATGGATGGTAGTGATAGAATGGATGGTAGTGATGGTATGGATGGTAGTGATGGTATGGATGGTAGTGATGGTATGGATGGTAGTGATAGAATGGATAGTAGTGATGGTATGGATGGTAGTGGTGGTATGGATGGTAGTGATGGTATGAATGGTAGTGATGGTAGGAATGGTAGTGATGGTATGGCTGGTAGTGATGGTATGGATAGTAGTGATGGTATGGATGGTAGTGATGGTATGGATGGTAGTGATGGTATGGATGGTAGTGATGGTATGGATGGTAGTGATGGTATGGATGGTAGTGATGGTAGGGATGGTAGTGATGGTATGGATGGTAGTGATGGTATGGATGGTAGTGATGGTAGGAATGGTAGTGATGGTATGGATGGTAGTGATGGAATGGATGGTATGGATGGTAGTGATGGTATGGATGGTAGTGATGGTATGGATGGTAGTGATGGTATGGATGGTATGGATGGTAGTGATGGTATGGATGGTAGTGATGGTATGGATAGTAGTGATGGTATGGATAGTAGTGATGGTATGGATAGTAGTGATGGTATGGATGGTAGTGATGGAATGGATGGTAGTGATGGTAGGAATGGTAGTTATGGTATGGATGGTAGTGATGGTATGGATGGTAGTGATGGTATGGATGGTAGTGATGGTATGGATAGTAGTGATGGTATGGATGGTAGTGATGGTATGGATGGTAGGAATGGTAGTGATGGTATGGATGGTAGTGATGGTATGGATGGTAGTGATGGTATGGATGGTAGTGATGGTAGAAATGGTAGTGATGGTATGGATGGTAGTGATGGAATGGATGGTAGTGATGGTAGGAATGGTAGTGATGGTATGGATGGTAGGAATGGTATGGATAGTAGTGATGGTAGGAATGGTATGGATAGTAGTGATGGTAGAAATGGTAGTGATGGTAGGAATGGTAGTGATGGTATGGATGGTAGTGATGGTATGGATGGTAGTGATGGTATGGATAGTAGTGATGGTATGGATAGTAGTGATGGTAGGAATGGTATGGATAGTAGTGATGGTAGAAATGGTAGTGATGGTATGGATGGTAGTGATGGTATGGATGTGATGGTATGGATGGTAGTGATGGTATGGATGGTAGTGATGGTATAGAAGGTAGTGATGGTATGGATGGTAGTGATGGCATGGATGGTAGTGATGGTAGGAATGGTAGTGATGGTATGGATGGTAGTGATGGTATGGATGGTAGTGATGGTAGGAATGGTAGTTATGGTATGGACAGTAGTGATGGCATGGATGGTAGTGATGGTATGGATGGTAGTGATGGTATGGATGGTAGTGATGGTAGGAATGGTATGGATGATAGGAATGGTAGTGATGGTATGGATGGTAGTGATGGTATGGATGGTAGTGAAGGTAGGAATGGTATGGATGGTAGTGATAGTATGGATGGTAGTGATGGTAGGAATGGTAGTGATGGTATGGATGGTAGTGATGGTAGTGATGGTACGGATGGTAGTGATGGTAGGAATGGTAGTTATGGTATGGATGGTAGTGATGGTATGGATGGTAGTGATGGTATGGATGGTAGGATGGCATAGATGGTAGTGATGGTATGGATGGTAGTGATGGTATGGATGGTAGGAATGGTAGCGATGCTATGGATGGTAGTGATGGTATGGATGGTAGTGATGGTATGGATGGTAGTGATGGTAGTGATGGTATGGATGGTAGTGATGGTAGGAATGGTAGTTATGGTACTGATGGTACTGATGGTATGGATGGTAGTGATGGTATGGATGGTAGTGATGGTAGGAATGGTATGGATGGTAGTGATGGTATGGATGGTAGGAATGGTAGTCATGGTATGGATGGTAGTGATGGTATGGATGGTTGTGATGGTAGGAATGGTATGGATGGTATGGATGGTAAGAATGGTATGAATGGTAGTGATGGTATGGATGGTATGGATAGTAGTGATGGTATGGATGGTAGTGATGGTATGGATGGTAGGAATGGTATGAATGGTAGTGATGGTATGGATGGTAGTGATGGTATGGATGGTATGGATAGTAATGATGGTATGGATGGTAGTGATGGTAGGAATGGTAGTGATGGTATGGATGGTAGTGATGGTATGGATGGTAGTGATGGTAGGAATGGTAGCGATGGTATGGATGGTAGTGATGGTAGGAATGGTAGCGATGGTATGGATGGTAGTGATGGTATGGATGGTAGTGATGGTATGGATGGTAGTGATGGTAGGAATGGTAGTGATGGTATGGATGGTAGGAATGGTAATGATGGTATGGATGGTAGTGATGGCATGGATGGTAGTGATGGTATGGATGGTAGTGATGGTAACGATGGTAGTGATGGTATGGATGGTAGTGATGGTAGGAATGGTAGTGATGGTATGGATGGTAGGAATGGTAATGATGGTATGGATGGTAGTGATGGCATGGATGGTAGTGATGGTATGGATGGTAGTGATGGTAGGAATGGTAGCGATGGTATGGATAGTAGTGATGGTATGGATGGTAGTGATGGTATGGATGGTAGTGATGGTAGGAATGGTAGTTATGGTATGGATGGTAGTGATGGTATGGATGGTAGTGATGGTATGGATGGTAGTGATGGTAGTGATGGTATGGATAGTAGTGATGGTAGGAATGGTAGTGATGGTATGGATGGTAGTGATGGTATGGATGGTATCACAGGTACATCTTTTAATCATAAGAAACATGTGGACCAAGTTTCATAATCATTCAATGACAGCTGACAACTGCAGCAAACTGTGGTGTACAGATGTACATGTGCACTTCGGCTAAACGCAAAACTCAATCAGTTGCCATAATTTGGAGAAAAATTAATATTTCATCTCAAAAATAGCACAAATAAATCCTCCAATCATAAGAAACATTTGTACCAAGTTTCGTAATCATCCAATGACAGCTGACAACTGGAGCAAAGTTACCATGTAGATGTATATGTATACATGTAGAGGCCTGTATGTACAATTTACCTAAACAGAAAACTCTTCATTTGCCATAATTTTTAGAAAAATTAATATTTCTTCTCAAAAATAGCACAGGTACATCCTCTTATCATAAGAAACATGTGTACCAAGTTTCATAATCATCCAATGACAGCTGACAACTGCAAGAAACTTTCCAAGTACAGATGTACATGTGCACTTCAGCTAAACGCAAAACTCATTCATAGGGATTTTAACATTAGAGTACCCCAGGGGTAGTACCCCCAGGTGGCATACCCACCCCCATATTTTTTATATTTTTTTTATATTTTTTCTAATTATTCTAGATTTTTTTTTAACTTGCTAAACCAAAAACCCATTCATTTCCAGGCAGGGGACACCGACACCGACACCGACACCGACGACGACATCCTCTTTCCCCCTCTCACAATATCTCCCCTTTACTTCGTAAGGCGAGATAAAAATAGATCCCGGAAACGGTGAGCTATCACCCTCCGTTACCGGAATACTAGCTATTAATTTACAAATTCCCTAAATAGTACCTCACTCCTTTTCATATTCCTATCACAATCCCTAACAATTTAAGATATTGTATTTTAATCTCTAAAACCCTTTTCTAATTTTTTTCGGATGTATACACCCTAAAACCAACACTAAAATCACAACATTTTTTTGTATTTATAAACCCTAAAACCAACAATAAAATCAAATCATCCGGTCAGCCAAATTAACCAGAGACATCTGTCTGGTCAATTTTCATATGAATATCTACACTAGCAAATAAAGTCGAAACCGAGCTCTACGGGCCCAAGCGTATCTGCGAAAATTCAGCTTGTGCCGGAACACAAGGACATCTGAACATGCAGAAACGTTGGTTACCGGCGATGGACCAAACATTTTTTGAGGTCTCGGCGTGTCACGTCTAAAGTATGGTGGACTGGAATGCATCACATCCCTCACTTGTTCACTTGCCGAATCCATCTTAGCCGCCACGTGTACACTAAAATCCTCGAGAACAGAATGATTGGACGATGCATTTTGGCTCCATGGTTCACTTAAATTAGCCTGTTCCTTTACAACCGGAACTGAAATGTCAACATGATCTCTTAACCAGCCAACTTCAGTCCCGGAACTGGAAAGAGGAATTTGGTCAGAACTGAATACATTTTGTTCCACTGACCCACTTCCGGAATTAACATTCAAAACAAAATCTTTCGAATTTTGGCCCTGTTTTCCAATACGGGTCGAGTTTTGGCCTCCACACTCAACCCCAACTAGTTTAAATTAGTTGTATTACCGACACCATCAGAGTGTACCCGGTTATCCGGCTCATTTGGGCTGTAGTAGTCCGGTAGGTGGGACAGAATACATTTCCAGGAGAATATTTCTAGGACTTTCGAGGAACCTAGATTGATTGGGGTAAACTAGCTGTTCTAGCCGTTCTAATTTAGCTAATAAAATTTCCTCAGTCACCCCTCCCCTTGAGATTAACTGCTGTTCAAGGAATTTATTACGTTCTTTTTCCCTGGCTAAATTTTGCGTAAGTATATCGATATGCTGTTTACGCTGAGCTAGTTCAATCCTTTGCATTTCATAATCCATTCTTGTCTCAATAGCATCAAGCCGTCTTACCAAATTTTCTTTTTCCCTGGCTAAAGTTTGCGTAAGCACATCGATATGCCGTTTACGCCGAGCTATTTCAATCCTTTGCATTTGATAATCCATTCTTGTCTCAATATCATCAAGCCTTCTTACCATACGCCATGCGTCCAAACCAGATGATGGAATATAAATCAAATGCAAACTCTCTAAATTCTGCAAGAATTGGAAATCCATAGCAGTTTCAAAACTAATCCTTTCCAATGTAAATTGTGATGGAGGAGTATGCCACCGCAAGTTCAATATTGCATCAATATGGTCTTGATTCAATCCTTCAATGGTGCTCAACTCTTCCCTATTAGCCGTACATAAATTCACTGGAGCCATTGCCATACCAAGATAGAGACTCCAAGTGGAATATCAAAGGTCGAGTAAATTAAAGATTTAAATACACCGACAAAATCTATATCGTTCCTATATGACCTAGAACCCGTTACACGAATCAAATCTTAATTACCTGATGCTTTAATCCATGCAGACAATCAAGTGTAGGCGATATAGAAATGTATATTACGTCAGATGCATGTACGCAGTATGTAAATGGAGACCGAGCAGTCTGCAAAGTCGGAAATGCAAAGATGTCAATGTACTGTGACAATGCACAATACCAAGACATTATACTTGCAAATCAGTATTGAATCCACGAATCAAAATATTTTCCCGTAGAGAGGACATTATTGGACCTTGAAAGTATTCCATCAACATCCGGATCAGAATGAAATAGCTGTATCAACAAATGCCAAAAATGCTGGACTGTACTTGTCCTTGATAAGTTAATGTTAATACCAAAAATGTTGGACAGTGGTTGTCCTTGGCGAGTTCATACTGGCGAACGTGAAAATACGACCCAAAAGAAGTAAAATGGAACCAAGGAAGGAAAACCATGTACATCCAATGACGAAACAGCTTGGTTTGTTGTAAGCTGTAGTTGGACGAAGAAAACAAAACAGAACAATGTAATTTGAATGTCCAGCCAAGGCGTGACCTAAATTGACTGAATGGTTGAATGGACAGCGGTCAACCGAGTGTATACCCAGTACCGTGAAATGTGTTATTGTCTCAAATAACGCGACACGAAATAAACATGAATGTAGATTACAAAAGCTACACATAAATCACGTTCAGCTTACCTGGGTTGTATATAGAATATGGCAAACAATTTGGAATTTACAGGCAGAAAATCAAAAAGTTTCCAGAAGTGGAGAATATAATTTCAACAGAAAATCAATAAAATTTCACTGGCAGAATTGCATTTATTTTAACAAACTATCACATTTATTCCCAAACAACGCTAACCTAACTTTTTTGAAGACCGGCCAAAATTACACGAAGCCTATGATGAACCCGTGCAGGAATACCACGTGTCAGTTTGCAGATCAAAAGACATGCAATTAATTTTGAAAAATACGAAATTCCCGGCAAAATGTCGAGAAACTATGCCATCAAAAGCTTACAATCTAACATCCTAATAAACAAAGAAAAATCACGCTGCGTAACCTGTAAGCCCACAGAGTGAATCGCACGGGGACGCCGCTGAGAGAAACACGTGCCTGTCAGTCTTTCTCCCCGGGCGAACAAAATGCACGGATCTGAATAATTCTCCGCAAATTTACACAACCAAATCCTCCTCCACTTACATGAACAGTTGGAAAAGGGCTATATCAACTGTCGCTCAACATGAGAAGGAATGATTCATAGATTCAAACATAATATAGCATGGAATATAATCGACAAAATCTATTAACCAGCCGATCACATTCCGTAGGCAAAACAATGCTTTACAAAATCTGTTAACCAGCAAAGCATATACAAATTCTGCTAGTGTTTTACAGAGTCTATTAACCCGCAAAACACTCACGGAGTCCTACGAATAAATATCCATTCATGCTATACCACGAAACAGACTGCACCGAATCATTACAAGCAAATACATCTGCACGGGAGACGGTCACAGTGAAACACCACGTGAAGATATAATTTTGAATTTTTTAAAACGATAAATTTCCCGACAAATAGTCGGAAAAGGGGTATCTTGGGTTGTTGGATAATTTTCGCCGCTATCGCCCGGCAAAGTCTGTTAACCTGTCGAGCGATATAAACGCAAAAACAATGGAGGATAAATTATTTCACCGTCGAACCCACCATCTCTCACCGACACGTGAAAAATGGCGTAAATTTCGACGGTGATTATTTCATCACGAAACAACAGGCCCCCGAATTTCTTCAAGACACCAATGTCGTGCCGGGACAAGTAAGTATAACTTACCGGTCCTGGTTGTCAGGATAGCACCGACGTCTGGTGTTTACCCTCAGTAATCCAAAACCCAAGAACCTCAAATACAGCCAAGCCAACTCTTATATAGTACACATATGCTCGATCCCGGGCTCTTTAGTATAGTCACAGGCCGTACAAGCCAAAACCGGTTGACCTGGTTATTAGTTGTCCTTCATGACGAACTATGCGAAACCACTGAGCACTACAACGGGGTGCCCAGTTTTCAACATAATTTTTCTCACGCTCATGCTCAGTTTTCTCCTCATCGAGGGATGGGAGATCATTTTGCGATGCTTACCTGGTCCAAATCATTCCTGGTATCCTAATTTGACTCTTCTCCGCTTAGTATCTTCTAATATGACACAGTTTGATGAACGAGGTCGTCAAATGCGAAAAAGAAATTGGCAGACATTTGTAAAATAGTCCCGATCCATATTAATACTGCGGGGTCGGTCGAGATTCCGTGATCTCTTCCCAAGGTCAAATTGGTCTTGACTGTTTTCCACCTTCGTTCGAACAAATAATCAGATGCCGTTTGTACGGACATAAAGTTTTGTGGTATTTGTTATATTTAGCTGGTAATTTTATTCCAGTTCAATGCTCGATAACATGCCTTGCCAGGGGACTATTTTCGATCACTTCGAGGTGGCACAGACAGAGACATATCATTACGGTGGGGAGTTTGGTATTGGAATGTTATGGGTCATCTCAGTGCACCATCAAACGGTGGGATCCTGGTCTAGACTGAATGAGTCTCTATTTCATATGTACTATTTAATAATAGAATGACCTTTAATAAATATATACGTTTGATAAATAAATAAAATGAAAAAAAAAGTTTTTTTTCTAGGTAGAGTTACTTCCCTTGATTTTCATTAGAAATTACATTATGAAACAGGGACTGTATCCAGTCTAATCATGGTCGCGACTGAAATGTCGGCTTATATTATATATTTACTTTCCTCCGTCCTTTTGTTGCCGTCAAGCTTATGGCTATCATATTCTGTTGTTTGTTTTTAGTATATATATTTTTTTTCCAGCAGTGATCCAAATTCAACAAAAATGTGTATTTTATTCTAGTAGCAAGGTGGGATATATATGATAAGTTTTGGTACCGATATTTCACCGAAGGAATTCGAGTATTGCAATTTTCATTTTGGGGTTCACGTTGGAATAAATGAAAGTTTAAAATGAATTAAAATGCAATAGAAAATAAATAAAATTGTCGAATTTTTAAAACCCCTGCCCCATTTTTAAGAAGACTCTCAAACTACCACAACGATTGTTATTCCAATATTTTGGGTGATGCAAATTTATCAGCCATGTACACAATTATTCTTGAAAAATTGCAACTCTTTTAAATATATTCATGGGGAACTGCAAATTGTCAGATATTTGAGACTAGCGGCTTATACACAATATATCACGTCCCCGTTCGTTTAAAACTTAATCTATGATTCACGGTCTGAGGCAAGTGTGCTGGTGGGGATGGGGTGTGTTAAATCGGGGGGGGGGAGTATGGATGAAGATTTACCTATATTTATATGGACTCATCCCAGGTATCTCATGTCACCATTTATTTATCTTGTTACTTTCATCAGGACAAACAGATTTAGCCTATTTGGCAAAGCTTCAGCACCAAAACAACTTTAGTGCATTTATGAACTTTCTCCACTCAACCCAAATTTTAATGTCTGTATCAGTCATATAATGTAACCAAAAGTTACCGGCCATAGAATCGACATTAGCATTCGTCCGATAACTGTACCGGAATGTCATGATACATTTATCCGTTTCATTTATCATTCAAAATTTCCAGAATGGAATAAAATGAAACACTGGATATATTGGACTAATTTGAATACATTGTAGTAACATTGCGGACGGATTCTTTGAAGAGACAGCCAATGAACGAATGGTGAGTTGATGCTGACAATACAAATCCGGGAAAGGGGGGAGGAGGTTTTGGTGTTCGGAGACACGGGGATGTCTAACACGAACACTGGCATGTAATTTTACAGGGTATGAAATATATGTCTGGCTCTTAATACGCTCAAAAAGTCGGTAAAGAAAAATGAGCGTTCTGAAAGGGCGCAATATCCTGAACTACAAGCATTAGTTGGTAAGCTATGTTTTTCTTCCCGCATGCCCTAATTTCACCAATGCTATATTATGTGTTTTACTATATCTTATTAGCATTTCCTTTTTACATAGGTGCTATAACGCAATTAATCGAGTATAATCAGTTTTAGTACGTACTATTATACTTATAACTGTATTGAAATTCAATTTATATCCAATGAGTCAAACAATATGTTGCTTCATTGTCACTGCATGGTAGACATGATCTTGGACAATTTTTGGACGATTTTCTTTTTCTTTCTTCGAATTTCAATGTTGGGTTGATGCCAACGGCATGGAACTTCAACAACAAATCGACTTTTACTTCTGCCAACCGTGCCAACCCAGTCACAACGTTGGCACAACGTTGGCTGTCGACCATGAGCCAACCATACATTTTGCCGATCATGTAAACTTAAACACAAGATTGGTCCAACGTTGGCCATCGACCATGAGCCAACCATGACTTCTGCCAACCATGCCACCCAAAACTCAACGTTGACCCAACGTTGGTCACCGATCATGAGCCAACCAGGACATCTCCCAACCTCGCCACACAAACCCCAACGTTGGCCCAGCGTTGGTCATCGACCATGAGCCAACCATGACATCTGCCAACCATGCCACCCAAACCCCAACGTTGGCCCAACGTTGATCACCGACCATGAGCCAACCGCGACCATGAGCCAACGGTGCCGATCAAAGGCCAACGTTGGCCCAACGTCGTCGTGTTATCTGGGGAACTCATGAATTGGCTGCCAAAAGAGGACAATAATAACAGTAGTGTGCCAACAGCGTGTGCAGCCGACCTGCCGATGGGAGATATAGGCTGTTTCTCATAGGCAGACTGTCGACATAGTCAAACGAAGACATCCATCATGCATCGTATTGTTGGTATGTGGTGGACAATCATGCATACACACGCGTTTTCCCCACAATATGACACCGATATTTAGTGGTACATTTGTGTACCACTGAGTGTTACAGCAATGTAACAATTTATGTTGGACCATCATGGTACCATTTGATGTTGCCGACGATGTAACATTATGTATTGGTACATATTGGTGACGGCTGACGGTACATTGTCATTTACATTCTTCGGTGTTCCAATGTCGGTCCTACATTGACTCTCGTTTGTTTGAGGGTAAGAATAGCCATCTTCGGTATATTGTACCATCATTGTACCATTTTAAAATGGACCATTATTGTAACATTAAAAATTGAGGAAAATAGAAAGAACTCTTTTTTAATTGGAGGTAAAGATGTCGAGTTACGTGCGCGTCCACTTTCAAATCGGTCTTTTTTGAGAGGAGGCGAATTACGAGTTACGTCCCTTGAACCACGCTTTGACTGACGGAACCACATCTTCCAGGTTTTCGAGCTCAGACAAATCGATTTATTTCATATTTTGGAAGTCCGATGTCGGTATGCTGATTCCACGACTTGTACCGTGCGCTCGAGATGTCAAGCTCTAACAGAAAAAGTCCCGATCTACAAAGGCAAAGCCAGGAACAGAAAACGTACCTATACAACAAAAACAACAACAACATGCACTGTCTGTGACATGCGGCGATCCGCCCGGATGAAGGTTTAATTTGTCAGACTACCCGGTCGTACTTCCTGTAGATTACACTCGCTATGACAGTAATAATATACGTTATTTCCATATATGATACATATGGAAATTATCAGAATATGGGACATGTAAAATACAGTGACATTAAAACATAAAATAAACATTACACACATAAGACCTATACAAAATTCTCGGACACCTCTATTATGACATAAAAAACAGGCAGAACGAGGTAAATAATTCCATGACTCTATAATTTATTGTTGTTGTGTAAAATGGGGGGGGGGGGTGTGTAATTGAATGGTAATAAGTTTTAGCTTCAAGTCGATAAGTTTTAGTTTCTGAGAACGAAACATTTAGGCCTATGGATTGAGAACATCGTATGAGAAATAAAATTTGCACAAGAACACTAAAATACCCAATTTCTTGACTGAGAAATCAACATTGACTGTGAGGCCCATCTAATGGAGAAGAGACTGGAGATTTACAATATCTTACGCCCAAAAGAACCTAGAGTTGGCATGGGCGAGTGCCCTTTGAATCCTTAGCTACATGTATATTTCATAAGAAAGGAAACTTTTTTTTCTCGAGGCAACTGGCTTGGACCTGATCGTCCCTGAAGTACATCTCTGCCCCCCCCCCAAAAAGAAGTTAGCTGAAACATATCCCTATAGAATAGTAGCAACATGGATGAAGGGAGAGCTGCCTGGTTGGTATCCAATCAATCCACCCACCAACCGATTCACCCACAACCAATTCACCCACAACTTCAGGTCGATTCACCCACAAAAAAAAGTCATCTCACCCACAACCAGGTCAATTCACCCACAGTCGCAATGTTGGTTTATTCAACATATTTAATGGATATGTTATCGTTGCAAATGCAGTTTGAGGGTAATAATATTAAAACAACACAGTATTTGATAAAAAGAATCTTTCTGTTGGATACTATTCTAATTTGTAAAATATATGAGAATATAAAGTCCTGTCCATTTCATATATTCTGACATGTGAAAAATATTACAAAAAGATTGGATTTATTCAACTGTCTTTACCGTTACCAGGAATGTATTTGAAGAAATTTTGGACAAGGAATGAAAGAGAGAATTAAGGTTTAACGTCGCATTTAGGCACAAGAAATGTCATATAATGGGCACTACTGCCATTGTTAAAAGTATGAGGTCGTGGGCAGCAATTTTCCCTCCAGCCTTGTGGCAACAGCTACCGTAGAGCACATGTTTTCTACAAATTTGAAAAAAAAGTCTGTGTCACACTTATTGTCTGTCTTTACCGTTACTGAGGTAGGTCATAAGTTATTTATGATTGTTACCAAACTAAGCACAAGAAAAATTCACCATGAAAAACATACTAATCCAGTTCAGCTTGCCTCATTGTAACATAATCTGTCTTTACCATTATTCAAACTTGTCTTTACCGTTATAAAATGCCATAACAATAAAGACAGGAACATAATGGTAAGGAAAAAAAAATCTTTGCAAACTAACAGTTATTGAGAAAATAGAAGTGACGTTCTAATTATAAATTTTCTTGGAACTTGAAAAACAGCAAAAGAATGCTTAGCAAAAGGCAGCTTGCCTTGCATTGCATTCGGAAAATAAAACTATTGGTTGGTTAAAAGAAAATGACCTTCAATTCAATGTCTTCACCCTTACAAATTTGTCTTTTCCGTTATGTCTTCCCCATCACCCGACAATAATAACATGAGCTAGAATGGGTAAAAACTTTGTTAGCCATTTTTGCTGGTTAAATACAGTGACTGTAGCTTGGTTGACAGGGAAAATCTTTTTGGCCTATATTCTTGAATAACTCCATTTTGTTAGCCAAACTGCATAAATTGAATTTTAGATTTTTATTTACCGTTATTTGTACATTTTCATGAAAATGGCTCATGCATTTCTCTCCCACCAAATAGAAATACTATGTTCTCACTAAGTTGGATTTAGCTTATCTACAATTAGTAACAATGATTGGTGAATGCTGTCAAAGCAACAATCTAACAATTATATCAAGATAATGCGTTGGTACAATGATAGTTAAGCTGGATGAGTATTCAGTTTATCAACTAAATATACCCATGTCCTCTGAAATTTAGTCAATATATGTTGACTATAGCAACACTGAGATTGTGGGTGAATTGACCTGGTTGAGGTGAATTGACTTTTTTTGTGGGTGAATCGACCTGAAATTGTGGGTGAATTGGTTGTGGGTGAATCGGATTGTGGGTGAATTGACTGTGAATCGCCTGGTTGATGACTTCAATGCAGGACATCCCATGCTATTTTACTAGTCTTAGAGAATGTTTGCACTTTAAATGTTTAATGGATCCCTTGATTCCTAGATGATAGGTTCATGGCACCTCTGACCTGTGTATTGAAGTGCGAGTTCAGGTGTACTTTTGTGGTTCATATTCTCCCTTTTCATTCTATTTCTGCAGCTTAGGGCAGATTTGTAGTCAACGATAACTGGTGTGAAAGATAAATATGCAACAAATTATCTCTCTATTCCAATAAATGATCTTTTTGCTTACATTGGTAATAATTGTGACAACTTGATCCCCCTCAAAATGCAAAATTCAACCCAGCATACATAGAAATCTGCTCCCTAATCAGCATGCTGCAATAGTATGAAATGATAGCTATTCTGATTGAAAACGGAGATTTCTCTTTAGTTTAAAATCTGTATTTCAAAGGAAAGGAATGTGCCTACATCACAGTGGCATGGTTAGCAGTGGTCGTCTTCGTCTCATGAAGATATAGTAGAGGTGTGGTATGTAGATCAGTGTAGGTCATATAGGTTTAAAAATTTATGTACAATATTATAGATAAAGATATAAGAGGAGTGGTATGTAGATCATTGTAGGTCGTATAGAACTCATTTTTGTGATATCCAAGTGCTGTCATTGTGGTATATGAAAATTTGGGAAATAATTATATTCTTGGTGGAAAAAAAATATATAAACATCGAAACAGGACAACTACTGCAACCAAACCACTATGGAATACAGGTACTCGTTACCAGGTTTCTCATTTATCTAAAATATTTCTGTTTACTTTCAGAATTGAATTGTATTTGTTGACCAAACTACATGGAGAATACACAAGGGCATTAAACCACTGAGATGTGTGATGCATGTAAAGAGGTGTTAACAAATATGTTAACAAGTTTGACATGTTTGAAGGCCTGGTAAATACTACTCTGCGATCAAATCCTGGGACAGAATATGTTGAAGATACCTTCTCCAGACTGTGAAATTGTGAACTTCGGTCAAGCTAAAAGTAAATTTCCAGGGCATTTCTGCCTTCTATATTTCTCCGCACTTGAAAACCAGTAAAATCTGACAAGGTCATTATATATACATTCTCATAATTTAACTTGTACACACTACATCACAAGTTGACAGGTGAATTTTCAGTGGTTGCCAGAGTTGGCTATATGATATAAACTAGCTGCCTACGCTTGCCACTAAGAGACTGGTATTAAAATTGAAGCTAAAGATGAGGGCATCAGAACATTCCTTGAATTAGATCTATTTCAAATTTATTGTTTATATATTGTGTAAACTTCAACACATTTCAATCACCAATTGTCTAGTTCGATTAGCCATTAATTATGCATTTGGAGATTTTCGGTGCACAATAGAAGAAAATAGCAAAGAAAATTGATATTATGCCCACCCAGTGGAGCCATCAAATTAGAAGAAAGCAAATAACTGAAATTCTCATATAATCTCCCAGGATCTATTAGACACCTCTGTCCCAATAATACAGGTACTATCCAAATATATAAGCTCGAGGCAAGCATGATGTTAGAAATAAAATGAATGAGTTCCTGTCATGACTGCCATTACCTATCACCTCAGTAGCCCCAATTATTTTATTTTATTTTTTAAATTTGAAATTCTGAGTTTGCTGCCATATGTATTCCAATAGTGGTCTGTTTCAATGTTTCAACAATGTACCATATACTACTTTCTGAGTTATAACCAGTTTCAAATCTTATGTTATCAAAGCTCTCTCAAAATAACATTTGCCAAAATGATAAAATAAAATGAAATGAAAATGCCTTTCAACCTACCTACTCACCTATTGTTGAACCTCCTTATGATGGATAGCCTAAACTTAATCTGCCAAGGTAATTGCCCAGTAGGCCTACTACACGTTTACACCCACAGGAAAATAATAATTTGAGAATATACTATATGGATCTCACATATAATTGACTAGTAAACAGTCTCGACCAGGACTGAAATTCTGAACATTTCATGTTGTCTAAAACCTGATAAAATAAATAACATTTTCTTGCAGGTTCAGTGCATTCTCTGGTTGAACACAGTTGTGAGCTTCATGGTTGGTATTCTGATAGTGTTAATCATCATGCTTGTGAGTAGAACTTTTACACGGAATACAAACAAACTGAAATCTATCATTTTCTAAACTTCAGAACTACGAAGACTTTGCTGTTCTCTCTCGTATTTTTCTGTGCAGGGTTTGCTAAGAATATTTATGGAACTGAAAGAAGAAACGAGGAAATCTACCCCAAATGGAGTTTAAATCTCTATTAGACTGCAAAACACTAACTGTTTGAGACTGATGACATCTTTAACTTTATCAACCTAGGATCATGTAATCTTTCAGAATATATGAGGTTGATGACCAGAGATAAAGGGGTGACCAGGCTGTTTACATCTTCACAAGTCCAGGTAAATTCTAATTCCTCGCAGAGGGTTTATCTGGACGTTTTTGGTGAATCGAATGAGATCTTGGATCATTGCCTCTATTACATAACCATACATTTCATCCCCCCACAGTTGTTTTGAATTAGCATGTCGGTATCCCAAGCCTGTAGTTTTTGCTTTGATTCACAATGTCAACTTCAGCCTGACATCAAAGCAGTTTGGCAAGCGATGAAATTCAAACCTGTCACCTCTCAAACATGGCAGCAGATTGACATAATAAGCTAGCTGAGCACGTTCATTGATTGGTTTGATTTAGAAGAAACCTCTTGATCTATTTATATCCAGAACTCATCAAGCCAGTGTATCAATCCTGGCTTGTGAGGATGGGCTGTATGGTGCTATCTTCTCACTTGTGATTCTATATCAAAAAAGGAAATAAATCTGAATACTAATTGTTACTTATCTCTCTACAGGTTTCAGCCTCAAAGCTACTGTTCAGCAACCTCAACGAGTTCCCTTGATATTCGAGTCTGTATCCACAACAATGCATACTGTCGCTGTAAGTAACAAGCCCCTGGATTCATTTCACAGCACTGCAATGGTCTAGTGGATAGAGCATCTTCCTTTACAAGTGAGAGGTCGTATGATTAGTCACTGGTCAAGTCATACCCAAGACTTAAAAATTGGAACTTGTTGCTTCCTTCATTGGTGCTCAGCATTAAGAGGATAGATCAAGGACTAGTCTATCCAGTCATGGTGTCAGGATAATGTGACGGGTGAAGTATCATGTCTGCCTATGGCAGGGTGTTTCAGTGAGACAGCACTACAACAAGTGCCAGCACAACAAAGATATTTTCATTTTGTAGTGAAACAATTAGCTTTCTCAAAATGTAGCATTGGCTAGTTTGTGAATTCAACAACACTTGACCTGGTGACTGCAAAATCAATATGGGGCTAGGTATATCCAAAGGGCAGAATGCAAATTCTAGAACTGCCGCGCTATCTCAAAATGAATTGCCAATACCATATTATGAGTTTGTTCACATTCCCAGGGGTCGAAATAGGAAACTTTTCTTCAGAGAAAAATCACAGGTCAAATTTAACATCACCTGCTGTTTTTATAATAGGACAGCTATTGTCTTCAACCAGTGCAAATTCAGACAAAAATAGTCAAGGGGTTCGCCAGCTCGAACTGACACCAGGTGGCTACGTGTACCAAGAGGTAAATGGCGCACAAAGGCAAGAACGTCATAATGTAACAACATTGTATTTGTTCGTTTTATGATGCCACATCTTCTTTATCTGTTGGAGCACCAGCGCCGCATAGTGTGGCTGGCGATCCCCATTTAACACATATTTGTAATTTTTACTTTGGATGCAACAGAAGCTGTAATGTTGACTTCTTGCTCTTCATGTTTCTCAGCTTGCAAAACTTTGATCCAGTCGAAAACTCGCTAGTTTTATGCTTTATTGAGACATTTGCTGTCAAAGCAGCCTCGCTATCAAGAAAGGGAACGATAATCAGGTATCATTCAAGGGCCATAACTTGGGCAGTCTCCCCTGGCTTAGACAGGAAGATATCGACCAGCACATGTCCGGTCAACGTGGTTATTCTACTTCAATTCGTTTATGATGTTACTGGCGATAAATTCCGCGAACAGAAATAAATACTTTTATTGTGCAAGATATGGTCATGATGGTCACAAATGGCTAGGGAATTATGGCCTGCATTTTTTACTTTCAATTTATTTATTTAGCAAACCATTTTTCACATTGCCTGCTGTGTGAAAATTTGGCCTGCTTTTAGCCAATAGCTGGCTGTCATTTTGTACCCTACATTCCACAGCTCTGAATTGGAATATAATGCTGAATCAAGATTCTCAACTGCTGAACTTCAGGCTAAGTTATCTTGAACATTGACCTTTTGACCTCTACTTTGGAACTCAACACAATATGTCCCCCTAATTCATCCACTCATGAAAAAAAGCAACATTTTCAATAATATCCTGATTTTTGGGCCACATTGACCTAGAGATAAAAGTTGGTACATGAAATTGTCTCCCCCCAAATTGTGATTTGATTTTAATGATTTCGTGGTTTTGGGTCACAGTGACCTTGAGAATGGCCTCTATTTTGGTATGAAACATTTTTCTGCCAGAAATTTATCGTCACCAAGATATTGCTATTTTCAAAGATTTTCTGATTTTTTATGGACCACCTGAACATGACTTCAATTTTTTATGTGACACATCTCCCCCTAATGTATCCACTAACAAAAAAATGCAACTTACATAGAAAACTGTCTCAGAAATAGACTGGACGCAAACAGACAAACCTACAGACACATGAAAATCACCATCAAATAATATGTCCCAATAACCATGTTCAAGTTGCTCTTAATTGGTTCACACTCTACATTTGAAGTTCAACTAATGGCAGGTTGAATGACAACGATCTGTTGAACCCAGGCTTTGATTCAACGTCCAGTTCTGAATTCTGTTCGAGGAAATAGATTGTATTGTCCACCCTAGTTCATGTAGTGGAAGAAAAACTGACCTCTGTTGTTGGTCAAGCATTGTGTTTCTCTCTTTGGTTTCAGATTTCTCTACGACCAGTCACAGATCCCAGACTATGCAGATCATATCTACTGTTTCATCTCTTTGGTTTCAGATTTCTCTACGACCAGTCACAGATCCCAGACTATGCAGATCATATCTACTGTTTCAATTCTTTGGTTTCAGATTTCTCTATTACCTGTCACAGTATCCAGCTAATGCAGATCATATCTACTGTTTCAATTCTTTGGTTTCAGATTTCTCTATTACCTGTCACAGTATCCAGACAATGCAGATTATATCTGCTGTTTCATCTCTTTGATTTCAGATTTCTCTACGACCAGTCACAGATCCCAGACTATGCAGATCATATCGACTACTGTTTCATCTCTTTGGTTTCAGATTTCCCTATGACCTGTCACAGTGCCAAAACAATGTAGATCATATCCACTGTTTCATCTCTTTGGTTTCAGATTTCTCTAGGACCTGGTCACAGATCCCAGACTATGCAGTTCGTTTCTACTGTTTCATCTGTTTGATTACATCTTTTTAACCTGCCAGAGCACAGACAATGCATATCGTATATCTGAAGTTTGGTTTCAGATTGCTTCATGACCTGTCACAGTGCCCAGACAATGCAGATCCCATCTCCTGTTTCATCTGTTTGGTTTCATATTTCTCTACTGTAGGACCGGTCATAGATCCCAGACAATGCAGATCATATCTACTGTTTCATCTCTTTGATTTTAGATTTCTCCATGACATGTAACAGTGTCCAGACAATGCAGATCATATCTACTGTTTCATCTCTTTGATTTCAGATTTCCCCAGGACCTGTCACAGATCCCAGACAATGCAGATCATATCTACTGTTTCCTCTCTTTGGTTTCAGATTTCTCTATGATCTGTCACAGATCCCAGACAATGAAGATCATATCCACTATTTCATTGCTTTGGTTTCAGATTTCTTCATGACCTGTCACATTGCCCAGACAATGCAGATCATATCTACTGTTTCATCTCTTCGGTTTCAGATTTCCCCAGGACCTGTCACAGTGCCCAGACAATGCAGATCATATCTACTGTTTCATGTCTTTGGTTTCAGATTTCTCTAGGACCAGTCACTGGTCATATCTACTGTTTTTTTTCAGATTTCTCTATGACCGGTCACTAATCTCAGACAATGCAGATCAACCATCAATTTGTTTCAATGTTGATAAGAGTTGTAATGATCATGTATAATCAAGCGTACATACCCGACTTCATATCCATCGGGATCTCGCCTTGGTGGGCGTTGGGACCAGCGAACGTCTGTAGATCGAAACCCAGCATTTGCTGTAGGATAGGACTCAGTACGACACTCGCGTTGGCGGTGACGATAAGCTGTGCCTTGTCGTTGTGTGCGTTGTAATCGAAGGCCTTGGGCGGTTGTGTCCGGCGTCGTGTTCGTCGCGGTGACTTGCTACGTGTCACGGCTCTGGAGATGTGGGGTGTCTTGATCAAGGGTGGTTTTTTAAAGGTCTGAAAAGAAGGTGCCCGTTGTGGTGGTGGAGTTTTGGGGGGTGACTCCGGTTCCCAGTCGGCTTCCCAAGAAGGTAGTGGGCCACTCGGCGATTGCTGGGTTTGCTGCATAAAGGCCCAGCGGTGGGGGTTCCCCACCAATTCCTGTGGTACATGCATGTCTTTCAAGCCTTGAGCGAAGACCTCCCATCCTCGAGGATCCGTGTGCGATCTGCGTTTACGCATCAGGTCATTCACTAAATCCGTCATGTGGGTGCCGGGGACCACCTGATTCTGTACCAGGAGTTCGCCTTTATCATTCCAAGTCATGTTAGGATTCTGTTTCATCCGTTGTAATACCAGGCCAGCTTGTTTCTTGAACGATGCAGGTACACTCTTCAGGACTTCGTCTTCCACCCAATGTGGGGCTGTGGGTGGTACCCCTGGTAATGGCGGCTGTTGGAGCGGTGCTGAGGTCGGCGATGTGTCACGTGGTGTTGGTGGTGGTGGTGGGGTAGAGAGGGTTTTGTATTGGTCCATGAACGTAATGTACCGTTGAAACGTCTCATTGTACCGTTGTATTTTCTCACTGTCGCTTAACCCCGGTCTCTGTAAGATCTGTTGCATCTCTCCATCGAGGGTGTTTATGGTCTTCACCGTAGGTGGGACAGGGTAGGGCGATTGGAGGTTTTGAAGGAATCGTGATTCGACGAGGACCATTTTTTTCGTGTGGTTCATTGTCGGCCGAAGAGTCCACCCAATACTGGACCCAACACGGAAGCGGCCAACGGTGATAAGAAGGCCCCTAGAAAGCCGCCTTTCTGTAACACCTTTTTCTTTTGTGTTTGGGGGACCCGCTTCTGGACTATGGTTCGGAGACCTGTCTTATCCTTGGCCAACTTGGTCTTCTGAGCCGGAGTCAGTGGTACGTTGCCTTTTAACAGGTTGTACCCGATCTCGCACAGACAGCGTACAAGGTCAGGGTCCGCATCGCGTACAATGGTTCGGACCAACTCGGGTGGGGCCGTCTTCAATACACGGAGCGTCGGAGCGTGCTTCCGTACTCGCGCAGACATCATGTACAACTAATGCTAGAACCCACAACTCTGCTCTTTTTATCTACTTCAGAGAACAGAGACAAAGTCAACCATGCTGTGGTATTCATTCTCTTTATTATCCCCATCACCAAACACACACACTCCAGCTGGGGCGCCACTGTGGATGTGTTTACATTATTTTTGCATGTACACGTGGTGGGTCTCTCCGGGAAAGATGCCGGTCCGTAGTCGAAGGTGGTCGGGGGTGGCTTGCTTGAGGTCGAAGAGCATATACCCGTGCTGAGGGGTTGTGGCATCTTTAGAGGCTTCCAACGCAAACGGTGTGCGGCCGGGATAATCTGTCTCGCCAGGTGTAGCAGTTGAGTGGTATCTCTCGGGTTGTTGAAGACCACCAGGTAGTGGGCATTTAAGCTGATGTTCCTATGTTCTTTGTTTTTACTGAACAGATTCTGCACAATGTAGATGATGCTGAGCCGTCGATGGTGGCTGCCTTTGGTAAAGAGTTGGGTGACCCGCGCATCCGTCTCCGCCATGAGATCATGCAGAACCACCAAGGTGTCGGGTTCCAAATCGGCCAGGTTGGGTAGGCCTTCCACGAACGTGATGTGGATTATGAATGACGGACTAGACGCTTGTAATTGCTGCATACGCCGCCTGCCATTCCCCGTGACACCACACGATTCGGGCAATGGGTGGGGTGATCATGCTGTCGGCGTGTTGAAGGAGCTTCCTGACGAAGTGCGTTTTACCGGAGCCCGTCGGTCCTGCGATGACGCAAGTGAAGGGATGCTGCCACCGAGGGTCCATGGTTCGAGCTGTATGCGCTGTCGTGGTAACCCGCTCTTGTAAATTTGGTACGAGTGAACTGGAGTGGTGGTGGTGGGTACAACGTCGGTCGTCGTTGTCTGTTCACTGCGAGTGATGATGGTGGTGGGTACAACGTCGGTCGTCGTTGTCTGTTCACTGTGAGGGATGAAATCCGGAGGGTCTTCAGACGTAGTGGGTGTTCTTGGTGTAGATGTGGAGCTTGGTGTGGAGCTCGACGTGGCTTGTACACGGGGTGTGGAGGTGACTGGGCTCGATACGGGGTTGACTGGTGCTATCTGTAGACCGGTTTCACTGGTGGCTGGTGTTCTCAGTTGGTTAAGTAACGTGCTGACATAGGCTACGTCGTAAAACACACCTCCGTACAACACACTCAGCAGGGTTAGCAGTATCACCACAAAGCCCACTTGCGCTTTGCGCGTTTTGGGAGACGCTGTGTTCAGAGGCAGCTGCTGTTTGTCCATAGCACTATGGTCGGACGTGGAATGAAGGATGACGGCAGTGGTGTCTGGCTTTATAGTCGTTTCACCTGGTTGGCAGCGACCCAGGAATTGAAGGAACTGGGCCAGCCTTGCCATTTGACGAAATGAAACAGTTTGCCACGTCGACATTCCGTTTTCAAAATCTGCTCCACCGTGTAGTAGTCTTGCTGTGTTTTTACGACAGGCTGTAATTCCATCTCGTAAAACGTCCCTAGCAACGGTTCCCCTTGAAGATCTTCTAGTTCATAGACTCGCTGCTGTTGGGGTAGGCGCCGTTTAATCAGGAAGTGCTCATCGCTCCAGTTGGGCAAGTAACTTTTCTCAAATTGACCTTTGACTTTACTGATCCGTACAGGGTCCCCGACCTTGAACACCGCCTTCGTCGTTCGCTGCGATTGCCTGGGGTACAAGACACGCCGGACTTGGGCTTCATTGTGTTGGGTCACGGTAATGGGGGCTCTCTCTATACTCCGATGATAGGCTCGATTGTAACCACTCACAAGTTTCGGGAGAACATCGATGTACCGCCTTGTATTCTTATAGGTAAAATATTTATACATGCGGCCTTTGAATGTCTTGTTGAACCTTTCCACCACGGAAGCCTTGGTCTCGTTGTACGTATGGAAGAAAAACACCTTCTGGGCTTTCAGAAACTGTTGGAACGGTCTGTTGAGGAATTCCGTGCCTTCGTCGGTTTGCAAATACAAAGGTTTGCGCCCAGTCTTGAAGATGTCTTTGAACGCCGCTATGAGATTCGCCCCCGTTTTCGTCCGGATGGGTACCACCCACGCATGCTTCGATAGGATATCGATGCACGTCAAGATATACCGATTCCCATCGTTGTGTTTGGCAAAGGCGCTCATATCGACCAAATCCGCTTGCCACTGGGCATCTATTCCTCCCACGATGACCCGATTCCGTAGAAAATGGCGACGGACAGATCGATGTAAGGTATAGGTGTCTTGTTTTCTTAACCAATCTCGGACTT